>ML867778.1:0-26865 GCA_009831015.1 Picea engelmannii
CATAGCCATGCAATCTAAGACCACTAGGCAATCATTAACATATTCTAACAATTCTTTTAAGAGAAAAATAAATAATTTTTATAAAGGTTATATAAAATATTAATAATGATTTTATTTTTATTTTTAGCATTATAATAATTATATTATTTAATTATAATTTTAGTTGTTTTATCAATTTCAAATTTATTATTAAGTATAGAAAATAATTAGGGGTATATCTAATCAATTACGAATTATTTAAATAAAATATGATAAAAATTTAAATGTTTTTCCACTACATTATTTATTGTGTACAAGAGGATCTAAACCTTTCATTATTATTTTTAACCCTTACCTCTTAAGTCTAAATTAGCCCAACTTACTTGGAACCTATAATAAATAGGACAATACAAATTGACCTTCACTATATAACACCTCTAACTTAATGTGACGTGACATACTTTTACTATTTTAATTTTTTCCTTAGGAGGCCTATTTTAGACTCCAGGTTTACTTTAATGCACGAAGGTCATTTTGAATTTATGGTAATTCCCTTGGTCTTTGCAATGCCCCATCAATTTTTAAAATCCTCATGAACAAACTCTTTCATCCATTTCTATACAACTTTTGGTGCCCCTGAAGTGAAATATTTGGGTTACACTGTAAGTTGTGAAGGGGTGTGAGTTGACCTAAGAAAATTGAGGTAATGAAATATTAGCTCTAAAGACACTCAAAAGTCTATGTGGTTTCCTTGGCCTTATAAGATACTATAGGAAATTTGTGCATAGCTATGGAAGATTTGCAATGCCATTAAATCCATGTTAAAAATAAATGCCTTCATTTGGAATGATGCAACAACGTAGGCCTTTCATGCCTTAATGAAAACTATGTGTACTAATACAGTATTAGTAGTATCCAACTTCACTTCACTATGTCTTTCATCCTAGAATGTGATGCCTTCGACAAAGGTGTTTGGGAAGTGTTGATGCAAGAAGGGAACCCATTGACATTCACTAGTGAACAATTGTGTGATAAAAAGTTGGGCAAGCCTACATATGAAAGGAAGTGTTGGCCATCCTTCACACAATTGATACATGACACCCTTACTTGATTGGGCATCATTTTCAGACCTAGACAAACCATCATAGCTTGAAGAAATTCTTGGAATGATGTTTGTCATCAACATATCAACAAAAGTGTCTTTCCAAGATGTTAGGCTATGATTACAAGATCATCTACAAGAAGGGAAAGGCGAATGTGGTGGTGAATGCACTATCTTGGAAGTATTAGGAACAAGGGTCCCTATTGTCCTTATTCTTACTAGTGTCATATTGGATAATAGATGTACATCAGGAATGCCTGGTCGATACCAAGGCTATTCAACTTCTCCAATAGATATAGGAATATCCAAATCCTCCTAAAGGCCACACTTGGGAGAATGACACATTACAGTATAAAAGGTTAAGCGACACATTGTTTTGGTTCATATTTCTTCTTTAAAGTAATGGTGTTAAATAAATTTCATTCATCTCCCACAATGTATCACATTGTATTTAAGAAAACATATGAATAGGTTAAGTGATTATTCTTTTGGGATGTCATGGAGAATGGGATTAGTAATTTTGTGGCTAAATGTGACACATGTCAAAGGAATAAGGGTGAAACAATGAAGCCACTTAGGGAATTGCAACCCTTATCGATCCCTACAATAATATGGGATGACATTTCCATGGATTTTATTGTTGGGATACCTAAAGCATGTAACAAATTTCATCATGGTGGTTGTTGACTGCCTTTCCAAATATTCCCACTTTTGTGCCTTACAACACCCGTTTAAGTTGTCCTTAGTTGCACAAGTCTTCATGAATAATATTTTTAAACTACATGGCATGCCTAATCTAATTGTGATGGATTACAATCCTACATTCGTCAATTTTTTTTGATAGGAGTTGGTTAAACTACATGGAAGTTCCCAATTGAAAATAAGCACAACCTATCACCCTATTGATATGGGAAAATGACTGTTGTCAAGTTCACAAGATTTTAGTCTTTGGAAAGGGCCCAATTAGACCTTTATTGGTTGAAATTGAAATCCCTTCGATTATGTCCTATTTATCGTAATCCAAGTATGACATTTTTTAAATGCTCTTCACCTAACTAATGAAAGAAAATGCATGAATACAAATGGATGTGGAATTGTGCATATATGAAATGATACAAGCACAAGATGCAATATGTAGTTAGATTAATCCAAACTAAAGGAGAAAAGAACATGCTTGACATGAAATGATATTGAACATAAATTATAGGGGGAATAGTGCATGACATGAGGATAAAGAACATGCTTGACATTAAATGCTATTGAACATAAATGATAGAGGGAATAGTGCATTGTCTAAATCCTATGAAAAATCAAGATACTTCTTAGTAACCAAGAATAGTCTACGAGTCGTCGAGAGACAACTTGCTTCATATTAGGTTAGTGATAAAAATGTTAAGTAAGAACATGCATTACAAGCAATATGATAGTCTACACGTTAAGATTCCTACACCTACAAGCATGAAGAAAGCTAGGAAAGGATAGAATAGTTACAATCAATCACAATTTGCAAAAGTATTAACACAATAGCTAACGACCATATCTTATTAACATTTAAATATGGATTACAATGCCACGAAGAGAACCCTTTTCTTGAATGTAGTGGTTCTATAGAGTGTTTCGATTTGAGCACTTTTTTCTTCAAAATACACATATGCATGAATCTCAACCACCTCAAACTAACTCAAGGCATGAAAGTGGGCAAGAAATGCCATGTTTTATTCCTGCCCTTGGATGAGTCACAATAACTATGATTGTTGCCGATGAACTTTGATCAACTTCTCATCAACTTGTTGACTAAAATGTGTTAATACGTCCTTGAATGTGTGTAAGTCAATGATTGTATCCAAATACTTAGTCACCAACGTTATAAGTTCATTTTTTAGTGATATGGATTTTTTGATCAATGCTATTTTTCTCTTGGCCCTAAAATTACACACCCTGACTTATTCCTTCAAATTGATGATCTCTTTATCCTTGGCCATGGGATCAACGTGCATATTTTTCAACTTTGCATCAAATAAATATTAGAAAGTGAATCTTGATGCCCTTTTAGCTAATGGATGTGCATTGTTAACATTTGAGATGTATTATTCAGTCATTTATATCTCCACCTTCATCTTTTCACCTAACCCTATCTTGCAAGTCACTCATTGGAAGTCTTGATTCATGAAATAACATTCAAAATAATTAATTTGACACTCTATTTCCTTACCCTACTTAGGATTCTTTAACTCTTCGATGAACAATGGTGCCTGCTAGCACTTCGTAAATTCTGTCCAGCTGAATAGACAAATGATAGAGGTAACTGTTTCAACCAACTTTAGAGCCGAGGCACTAGCCTGCTCAACTCAGAGAGGGATCTCTCATGTCACTTGATATATCTATGGAAATCGGTGGTTAGGTTTGGTCTATTTTGGGGTTTTTTAATAAAATTGTTGAAGAACTGAAGATAACCTTTGGGCTATGGGGTCAAGAATGCAGGATGCATTGCCAAATCATGAAAACAATTAAGAGGAAAAGGCTAAATGAGGAAGTGACTTCTGAGTTTATACTTGAAAATTTAGATGGTATCAGAAGAAAAGAAACACATAACTATTATCAGAGAATTATAATAATGAATTTTGAAATGGTTTGGAAGAGATAAACATAGTCTAAATCGCCAAGCCAAGAGCATTGAATAATGAATTTTGGACTTTTAATTTCTAAATTTAGACAGAGGAAAGAAAAAATGAAATGCAGAATAATAGGAATCACACACTATGAGAGAAAACGAGACTCATAACACACCAGTTAGAATCTTTTCATAAAAAGTCTGAAATCTGCCTTTAAATCCATGTATTCATTCCAGCCCTAGAGATTTACAAATTTTTCTTGCACAGAGGGCAGGCTCCTCCTTTCTCCATGTTTCTATACTCTTGAGACCAAACATATATAGAGGAAATTCGTGTGGAATTTAAAACGTTCCGACTTCCTCATAATTCTAAAATAGATACAAGTTACAAAAAGGAAGAACACTTATACTATTTAAAGGGATCGTTAGTAACTGGTCTGCCATATCAGGACTTCCTTTTCTTAAGCCGCCATATGTCCAAAAATTTCTGAAATACACCTAAATTTACCCGAGGATTTACCTCAGATTGGCGATTTCCTCTTCCAGGGTACTCAACCAAGCAAGATTTTCTCCAACACTCTCTATCATCTCGGTTTTGGCCTCCGTCCTCCACCTTTTGCTCCTCTTCCTCTTCACAGATGGATGGTAGGTGTTGTCCACGTGCTTATTTATGACGAGATCCCTCATAACAGGGTTTAATTTGACCCCCAACTCTGTCTCAGTCGCAGGTTTGGTATGAAATTTAGTTGCCAGTATCTACAAGACCCATCTTTCTTTCTTACTTAATAACCTGCTTGGCACGTTAGTTGAGAACCTAGTTGCGCCAGACACCGTTTGATGAGTATTATACATACCTTTCAGACTTTGCAGAGACCACGACTTAGCCACCCTTTGAATTTACAAGAATCAGGAAATCAACATAGGTCGAGCTTGTTTTTCTTATGCATAAGATGGCAATTTCCCAGAGTAGGATAAAACGATTTCATATATGAGATTTGATAGTCTTTGCATTTTAATTACAAAATACTGTCATAGTATGTTGGTGTGCCACGCTTCATCAATACATTTTGAATGATGAGCTTCGAGTTAGTTATGTAATGATGTCCTTTTGATACGTCATCTGGGAAAGTACCTGGACCAGTGATGTGGGGTGATTTGACCAACCGCCATCCTTCCCACGAGTTATTGATGTGACATTTTAAACCATGTGACATCAGAGCCATAGAAAAAGTGGTTTTAGGAAATCCTGTGTCTACCCCGATGCATGTGTAAGAGCGCCACATGTTCCTCATCAAAACCATAATAGTTTTCCTTGGTCTGCCTTCGCGACATTAAGTTCCGTACTATTTGTCGGCCCGATGTGTGCCTCAACCGTGGATCTGAGATTCTTCAAAATTGACGGTCCACCGAGCTATTCCCTTCCCACCTTCGCTATATTTTTCTATATACCGTGGGATATATCCGAGCCCCCTAAACTATCATGCCTTTACTGTGGTATAGCATTTCACTAAATTTCCAAAATTTTTAGATCTCGACATGAAATTGTTTTAAGGTGATAACAATGCCAGTTCCACTATTCGGATTATTGATTCAACTATGGATATTTTGTTCTACTTTCCACTGGTACTTCCTTCCTTTTTACCTTTTATATTACTATATTGAGGTCGATCATTGTAGGAAATGATTTGTTATTATTTCCTTGAGATTTCCCTGGGGTTTGAGTATCTTGATTCTTTAGGAATATTTGGATTGCATGGTTCAATATTTCACGTACTACCTTCATATGAATGATTGGTTTGTATATTAATTGCCAATTTATCCTTTTTTGTCTCAAGGTTTCAAGGTTTCTCTTTATGTGACATGGAATGACCACTATTTTCTCAAAGGTTGTTGGCAGTTCAAACAATATCCATGGATCAATTGGGGCTGGCACCTTCAACACTTTCTCGCTTCTTCTCCCTTCTACCTTTGTGGAATTATTAACTCTCCTATATAGTTCTTCCTTTTCATTGTTCTAATGATAGAGTATCCAAATAAAGCCTTGATAAATAAATATTTTCTTGACTAATTGAAGAGGGTTGTGTACCTTGAGTAGCTTCGAGCAAAATTCATAGGCCTCAAGCACCAAAGTGAGCTACTCACTGTGGGATACATCCACTATTTGATAATCCTCAATTAGGAGAGGAAACTTAGGTCATGACTCCATTTTACTCTTTTGTAGTGTTGTCATCATCCCATGCAAAGTTTTTTGGAAAGCTATTTTACAAATTAGAATCCTAAATGTTACACAATTTGACAATTTGTGTGGAGTAGTGGATACCCCATAGATCCTAATGAAAAAAATATCTTCCTTCTAATACAAGTCTTCAATTGATTACATTTATTTAATATACCCAATAGAGAAACATATAATTCTTTTCCGTAAAATTTTTCATTTAACGGAGCTAGAACATAAGTACAGATGGAAGAATAGGAAATAGAGTAGAGTGTGAATCCCCACTTGCAAGAATTGATTATTCATTCTTTAATAATGTTAACATTTATGAATCCAAATGGATCCCTCCATGTCCATCCTTTTTCCTTAACCACTCCTTACCAAACAAGTGAATGATTGGAGTGATAACCATTACTCCATACCCTAGGAAAAACATTGCAAGTAAATCTAGCTAACCTCATACCCCCAAGTAATGAAACAATTGGGATAGGGAAAACAACCTCACTATTGATACAAACTGATTCATTGTAACTATTGCAAGTACTTAATATTCCACAAACTTTGGTAGTATGCATGTAATAGAACAAAAATAGGTTTCTAGGTTGGCTTAAAACCTAGAAAGTTTACATAGGCACATACATAATCTATGAGGTATGATTACATATGAAAACAAGTTGTTTCTCTCTTCTCCATTGCCTTGGATTTCTATATATTGTTAGTGAGGTTGTTTGCAATCAGGCCCATCTAGTTGAACATAATGTCGTGCCTGAGAACCTCACACATAATTGGTATCCATCTCGCCCATATGTATTGAGTGTCCAACATTCCATGCACTTGGTTCATAAGCATCACTATTATATCCCTCACTTCCTCCTGCACATTTTAACTAAGTATATTTCACTTGTGGTTCTCTTAAAAGGTTTGGGTGGGAACAATTAGTGGGTCACAATCTTGTGCACATTGTTTTTCTCTACAATTTTTTCCACCTGATATTCTCTCACATAGGCTATAGATACCGAGAATTTATAGATTTTGTTGATGGTCACAACATTAACACATCCAATAATATCATTGCTTTCATACTTCAAGGTACACAACATAATATCTACATTCAAGGGCAAGCTCCATAGTGCATTTCTACATGTGAATAACTCTTACTTGGTTGCTGCTTTGGGAAGAGGAGATATATTGACATTGAAATCCTTACACATGTCACTTTTTCCTCTTTGACCATTATTTGTTGTCTCATGTGGGGGTTTGAAATCTTTGTACCTATGGTATAACGCTGAATATAAAGGTTTTTAGGACATGTTGGATGAAAAATGTTATCTGTGAGCCATGTGTTAGGGTCCGGTGGTGATGGTTTCTTTCCCTTAGCCATTATGTGCATAAGAAAATGAATCTCATTAAGATTTATACTATTTATCTAACTAAACAATACTATATATAAAAAAAATTCAAAGATACCTTTCTCACCTATCTTGCACAAAGAAAATGATAAACCTTACACATATTGTTCAACGAGATTAAATAATATCTTAATTAACCACTACAATATTGATAGTATTTTCAAAGCTTCATAACACAATGCAAAATGAATAAAAGTTTAACTATTACAACAACAAGATTTTATTGCAAAACTTCAAGGCAAACATTATTTTATTGAGGTTTTTATTAAAATTTGAAAACTAAATTCACATGCATGGTTAACTACTTAGAAATAAGCCTATGAATGCACAAAATTAAAATCATCTCCATTCCATCCAATCTTCTTATTAAATGTTGCAATACAATCTAAGACTATGGTTGTTGGTTTTGGTTAGCAAGCTTATCAAATGCACAAATTTAAAACCACCTCTCTTTGATTTGGGTTATTTATTCAATATTTTAATACAACTTTGTGCATGGTTAACTAGTTAATTCCACAAGCCCAATAAGACATCTTCTCAAAACCAATCCTCTTTCCAACAAGGGATTATTGATGCAATGAAAATATAAGAAGATGGAATTTGCTCATAGAAATTAAAAGAGGATAATAGCCTGGTGAATAATACCAAAAGAATGGTGATCAATTTTCAGCAAGCAAGATGAAGATGAAGGTTAATAAGGAAGCAAGGATTTCTCCTCCAATGGATAAAATTCCACTATTCTATGTTACAAGCAAGAAATATTTGCATCAAATGACTCTTGCACACTAAATCATTCCATATTTGCATTGGTGTTCGGGTTTCAATGAGAGTAATAATGTCTAAATCATTGAAGTACAACTAGGTACTCTATACACCAAAAGGGATTGCACCTTGGATTTGAGAGTGAAGTTACTATGTTTTCTCATTAATCCAAACTTCATATGGTTAATAACTGTTGGGTAGTAATGAAACACATTCAACTCTCCTTTAGAGTGTTTAACATATTAATGGACAATAAAAGATGGAATTTCTATGAGAAATAAGTTACTTAGGGTTTATGAGGTACTATGCATAATTATGGGAGAAGAAAACATTTTACCTACTAGATAGAATAATACCGTGAAACTCCTAACCTATAACATCTAATAAAAAACAATGGAAAGGCTCACCTACATCAAGAAAAATTTCCTTGGGTGAATGAGAGACAAATAAAGAAGGTAATTTCTGCCCAATACATTCATAAAACAAACACTATGCGTGCTAGAAGTTGGATTGAGTGTTACATATGGGAATCCTTATCCTTGGAAATAGAAATAAAGTATAAAATAAAATCAATAACTTAGGGGGTAGATGACACTTTTCTAGGGTTGGAGGTCACCGAGTACTCCAAGGTGAGTGATTTTCCAAAGGAGGGAAAATTGCTCGGTTGAGAGGTAAACAAGCCACTCACTTGGTTTTGAGGTTATTGAGTACTCCAAGGTTGCCGATTTTCCTTCTTAAGACAACTTTTGTAAAAAATAGTAGCTTAAAAAACCTTCCTTTAGCTTGAAATAATAAATCATTGAGATCCACAATTGTTGAGGAAATTATTGGCTTGGGAAGTTTGTTGGCCTCTAATGTGGGAAATTTAATCTTCTTGAGGAAAATATCTACCATGGGGATTTTGACGGCCTTTGAGTGGTTGAATTAACCTTCTTGAGGCAAATCGATGCCTTGGGGAGTTTAAGCCACTAAGGTTTTCCCAATTGAATTTTGCATGATGAAAAAATAACTAGAAATCAAGCAACAACTATTTGGCACTTAAATACCATTCATTTGATGAGTTAACTACAAACCTGAGATTCTTTAGGTACATAACCAAGTTTGGAGTGATGTTGTGTTCTCATGTTGGAGTGATGATGTGATGTTGTGTTCCAAGGTGATAAACCTCCTTCTCTGCATGGCTTCATACCCACTTGTGCTAAGTTTAGAAAAGGAAATTAAAATTAAATTTAGCAAGAATCACTTAGAGTTGTGCATGATATAGAAAAATAAACAAAGAAGCCTTTTTGATGAAATTCCAAACCAATTAACTTTAATACATGTCGACCTTCTTGATTTCTATGCTCTATAAACATGTAACTCGCTCTCATAATCTTAAAATTAACTTTAATACATGTTGACCCTCTTTATTTCTATGCTTTGTAAACATGTAACTCCCTCTCACAATTTTAAAATTTCAATTATTAGATGTTGAGCTTAGAAGACACGATAATCTTTTCTTATGTATTGTTAGATGCTATATACCACAGTTTGCTTGGCTCCATAAACATGAATTTGAAAACAACTAAGTTGATAGGGGATTTTTAAATTATTTTTTTATGGAAGGCATACTTAGATTATGTTAATTTTGTTATTATGGCTGACCTCAAAAAATTAGACTCAATTTGGTAAAGATTGGTCTTCGTACATAGTACAGAGTACTATGTATGATTGGGATTGTGAAAATATTCATGAATAGGCCTCCAAGGCTAAAGATTGGTCTTCATACAAAGTACTACCTTGGTTAATTTAACAATTCTTCATGTGTTTTCCATCTATTGAAATACTCTTTATTCCATCTTATTAATGTAGTCCCATTAATTGCATAAGTATTAATTACATTACACTAAAGATTGCCAAAAACACTAATCGAGGCCAATAGAGAAAATGCCACTAAAAGTTATCTACCATGCCAACAAATGATACTAATAATCATTGATAAATATTGAGGTGGTATCTCCATGCCCATGTATCAAAATTCCTCTTGATTTTTCCTTTCACCTACCAATCCCCCTAGGCTTAAAATTATTCTATTGAAGATAAAAAGCAATAGATCATTGAGTACAAACTGGGAAAACTTCTGCATGTGATCTCATCTTGTCGCTGTACCTATAACATCATCAACAAATCATTGCAAGTCTGACTTATGCTCATTACAATCTCTTCTAGCATATGGAATCACCTTGAGAACTTGCATATCCTTGTAAATGATTATTACCATCTCACTTGCATCTTTTACTAAGAAACTTTACTCGCTTTTCAATTTGCACGATCTTTCATCCTACCTCTTATGATTGTATTGAATGAACAATAGTCTCAAGGTGATAATATTATTCCTTTGCTTCATCGATATTATGAATATGATGCTTAAATATTTGGAACACCACATGGACTAAAAAAATATTAGATAAACTCCAACTATAGGCATGATCAAATAACCATGCAACACAAGCAAGTGCAAATATCATTAAAATTTTCACCAAGAAACAAGAGACAAGATGGACTTATTCATCAAACAAGATGTTAAGTCAATTTGCAGTTTCACCTAATGAAAAACATCAAATAATATGGATCAATGGCATACAAGAACTAAGGAATCCATCGAATAAAATAATCAACATTCAAGCATGTTTCATTCACAATAGTTGGGAATTCATACTCATGAAAACATCAATATCAGAAAAATAACGATCCATGAAGGCAACAAATATCAATCGATAAGGCTTCATAAAATTTTTAGGGGGACCCCAAGTCCTAGAACTTGGGTTAGCTGAGGGCCTAAAAAATGGCAACACATTGGATGAGGCCAAGACTCTTTGATGGAATTATTTCTCTATGAACATGAAGCAAAGATAGAGTTATCCACTAATTCAATAACTCTTCTTTGTGAGGGAATCAATGATCACTTCTACGATTTGGCTTGGAAAACTCATTCACTATATTGAAAAATAATATGGATCAATGACATACAAGAAGTAAGCAAACCATTAAATAAAATTATCAACATTCAAGCATGTTTCAATTCATAATAGTCGGGAACTCATACTCACATGAAAACATCGACATCATAAAATAAATGAGCCATGAAGGAAATAAAGCTCAATTGACAAGGATTCATAATTTTTTTAGGGGGGAACCAAATCCTAGAACTTATATTAGTTGAGGGCCTAAAAATGGAGACACATTGGATGAAACCAAGACTCTTTGATGTAATTATTTATCTATGAACATGAAGAAAAGATGGAGTTGTCTACTGAGTTGATGAATCTTCTTTGCGAGGGAATCAATGATCACTCCTATGAACTGACTTGGAAAACTTATTCACTATACTGGAAAATAATATGGATTAATGGAATACAAGAAGTAAAAAATCCATCGAATAAAATAATCAACATTCAAACATGTTTCAATTCATAATATTTAGGAATTCATACTCACATGAAAACATCAACATCATAAAAACAATGAGCCATTAAAGAAACAAATCACAATTGACAAGGCTTCATAATTTTTTTAGGGGGACCCCAAGTTCTAGAACTTGGGTTAGTTGAGGTTCTAAAAAATGGCGACACAATGGATGAGGCCAAGACTATTTTATGGAATTATTTAGTTCTGAGCATGAAGTGAAGATACAATTATACACTAAGACAATAACTCTTCTTTGTGAGGGAATTAATGATCACTCTTATGAATTGGATTGGAAAACTAATTCGTTGTACTAAAAAATAATTTGGATCGATGACATACGAGAAGTAATCAATCCATCAAATAAAATAATCAACATTCAATAATGTTTCAATTCATAAGATTTGGAACCCCCGAATGGGGTGTTAGGGAAGAGATCATGAAAAGTTAATGATGCACTGGTCTCTCGTACACCCATATTTCACCTAGTCCCTGATGTTATTCTTGGAAGATGGTCACTTTGATCGTGCTTGTCCACATTCATTGATGGAAGTTGCTAGATTTTTGGTGGAGTAATTTGTCCTTGTGTTGATCATTCCTCTAGTACGATGCTGGATTTGGATAGTTGACTTACCTATTTTGGAAATGAATGCTCTTGGCAGTGGAAACATATGGTCTCTTGTTGTCACTTTCATCCCTCCCAGAATTAAACACCTCCCCCTTGGAAAAGTTTTTCTTTATTTTCCGTTCAATTTCTCATTTCTCTATGTTTTCCTCGACTCGTGGATAGTTTTCAATATTTGGGCTATCTCTATGGTCCCTCTTTTTCTCCCTGGTTCACCCCCTTTGTTTTTTGATGCATGAGCATTTTCCCTCCTAAATCAACCTTGTTGATAAGGCCTAAAGGGGTCTTGAACTTTACTAAAGGGGGTGGGTTCCCTTAATGGATTTGATTATGTTTTCCAAAGTTTGTAATCATACTCTAGAAGGATGGGGTTTGTTTTCCCTAATTATGATGTAAATGGATTAATTGAGCAAATTATTTGGATTAGGTGGGTTGCCCAAATAAGGAGGATTTGATCTAATTGATCCTCATCAATTATAAAGAGTGAGAGTGCTATTTTTTTAGCTAGTTGCATATTCTTAGGAATTTTTTTTGTTGAGATGGAAGTGTACCTACTGTTGGAGCCACCCTTGTTTTATTTTTACCCTTCACAATTTTCAATTTTTGATACTTGAAATCTAAAGATGGTCTTTTGATTTTTTCCCCCGAGACTTTGAAAACTCCGCCACCTTATTACGTAAGCAACGATGCTTTTCCACGCTCGAAACAAATCCACTTTCGTAAGAATGTCGCTCTCTTTGTTTTACTTCGGGATCTCGTAAGTCGGATACTATAACCCATGAATTCACACGTCCCGAGTCACTAAACGACGAAGTCGTTTTGAATTTTCACTCAAGACAGTAACCAGGGTAAAATCTTTTAACTCAGTGATTAGATGTCGTCGGGGTTTCGCGCCTCAACGTTTGCCAAGTTTGAATTTTTATTTTTACAGCTCTGAGAGCCGAGAACACGAGGTTCTTTCGGGCTAACCCTGGTCAAGGATTAAAGGTAAAAAGGCTAACCATGGTTAAAATATGTTCTCGGTGTTTCGCCACTTGACACTATCTTTTCGAAAGTTACGGCGTCTAAAACCCCGACTCACGAAGTCGCGACGTAATTATAACATGATTAATTAATCGCCTAATCTAAGATTTTCTTCCCCTTAATCAAGTCTTAATTATCGCCATCTCGCGGTTTCGCGACTCGGCATACTAATCTCCTAGAAACTTGTCTTCGAAGTTCCGAGTTGCGATATGGCAAATAAATTGATCATAAAATTAATGATGCTTCAAATCGCAATTACTGTTAATTAAGCCAAAGTCGGTCCTCGCGATCTCGCGAGTTGGAGACTCAAAATGTTAAAAGAAAATACACGAAGTAGTGAACGGCGAGAAATTGATTAACGTTGGTAAGATTTGATAATTTAAGATAAGGCGAGATATATCCCGCGCCCCTAGGCCTGCACGTTTCCCGAGGTAGCCATCTCTCTCCATGCCTCAACTGACTGTCAAACCACTAGAAATTTATGACATTTATGGATAAGTAGGGTAAATCCATGCATATCAGATCGTATTTTATGCAATTAATTTGTTTCTAATTACGATTTGACAGGCTTATTTCGAAAAGTACCAAATTTTCAAATATATATAAGAATTTCATTTTATTATAATGAAAGCATTTTCATAAGCACGCAGAGCTCGTCATTTCTGAGTGAACTGACTTCTGCATGTATACGCAATTCTATCATAGAAGGGCGAAAACACAAGCTTCAGCTATGGCTCCACGGAAAGCAGCAAAGGCGAATGTCGAGGTCACAGGGCAAGGCTTAGATAATGTCTCCGACACCTCGCCCCGGAGTGTCGACTCAGTCCCTAGCTGGTCGTTTGTTTCAGACATTCTGCAATCGGAGTTGGTGAATTATTCAGAATCAGATGACAACGAAAGGGATGACCTGAACACTAAATACAAGATAGTTGTTCAATCCAGAATGCACAGGGTAGCAACCAGACCATGGTTGCTCCCATATTATGATATGATCCGATGGGCGTTGGATCACATAGACCTACCCACCAGAACTATCATGAACGACCAGCGGGTCACGGTCGGGAATTTTAGGCCGTAGCATATCCAAACCATGTATAAGCTCCCAAAGACATCTGAATACATGTATGGTGCTGAATTCCTGGAGGAGTTCAAAGAGAAGGAGTGCACAGAATATGATAAAACCATGCCCGATTTGATAAAGGATTGGGTTTCACGCTCCGCGAAATTCAGAGCAAATGACCAGGGTGTTTATTCAATCGCTTCACTGGAGCCACAATATAAGTATGTGGCCATGATGACGTGCCGATTATTTGGGAGAGAGGACACATCGCATTTCTTCGTTGCATGGGTACCTCTCATGTTTTGGGTCGCAGAAGGTTGCTTGTTTAATTGGGCAAAGATACTCTCAGATAGTTTGGCCAACCGGGTCACAAAGTATCGGGAGCAGAAGGCAAGTGGGAGGCTGTCCTCATTTTTCATGTCTGCATATATTATGGACGCGGTATGCTCCATGAAGCCATTCCACTTGATGAGCTGGGCTTGGAATCCAGCCCAAGAAAAACCCGTACATGTGTATCACAACAAACTGTGGGAAAATAAAGCGGACAATTTCATTTACGAAATTTTCAACTGGGTGATGGTGCCCCTGCATATCGCCATTTTTCCTCACCCGCCACCTCGTATTTCAGACAACATCGCTGCAAATATGAATGGTATAGTGGACTGGTACGTGGAGGCAAAGTTCTCCTACTTCAGAATGTTCGGGGTTGCTATTCCCCCGCTTGCACTACCATTGTGCATCCCCGACAAGATGGCTTGTCGCGAGGTCGCCCGACAAACAGTGATTGGTGGGGTGAGTAAAGAACTCAAAGCATATTCAAATAAGGTGTTGCCATCTTTTCCCGTTCGGCTAAATTCTTATTCTTTATTGGATTTCGGGCATGCCAAAGCCGAGGCTGCAGCCCTGGAAGACCTGAATTTGGTCTCCATCGAGTATAAAAAGCATGATCCTCAGAGAGTTGTGAGAAACCATTTAGATAATTGTGGGCTAAAGAGGTTTGAACATGAGAACTCACCCTCGGATGATATTTTCCGAGGGGCGAGGTCTTATGAAGAAGTTCTAGCCCGGATCAGATCCTTGGCGCCTGAAGACACAACTGCTGTGTTAAAATTCCAGAAGCATAGACGGAGCGGTCTCCCTGCTGTGTTGCGAGGTGAGAGATCGGGTGTTTTCGAGACAAGGCAGAAGGATGCTGAAGATCCCAAAGATGCAATTCTTGACTTGGCAAAACACCAGGGTGAGGAGGAGCAAACAAAGAAGCCCGAAGTAGAAGCACAAACTTTGTATCCGCCAAAGAGAAAGAATCCGGAAGCCGAGACAAAGACCCCGGAACCACCAAAGAAGCAGAACTAGGCTGACACCCCATGAAAATCAGCGAAACAAATCGGGGAACCCATTACTTCTGTCACCCCCTTGCAGTTGGTGCAGGGGAATATCGAAGAGGGATGGATATTTAATGAGGAGTTGAAGCCCATAAGAGCAAAAGAACTCCCTTCGAACGAGTTCTTCTTTGATAAAAAGAGAAAAGAGGTAGTAAAAAGGGAATTCTACCAGGAGGGAGAATCGACTGCGAAGAAGTTCAAGGTCATGACCGATGGAAAAAATAAAAAGAATGAGCAATTCGCCACGGAGATCGCAGGAACGCTAGGAGAGTATGCGTCGGCGAATCAGTTTTCGGTCGTATTGCTAAAAAACCAGCTCAAAAGGAAAAATCCCTTGATCAAGACTCTCGAAGCTAGAGTAGCTTCGGCCACAGAAAATGCTAAAGGCCAGGTGAGCAGGGAGATAGAACTGGCCCGATTAGCGGATAAAAATGAAATAGAAGTGCTCAAAACCAAGCTGGAGCAAGCACATCTAATGGTCCGAGATGGTCGGATATAGGCGGGTCAACAGAGGACTATGATTGCGGAGCTGCAGTCTCAGGTAGAGATCGCTGAAAGCAGAATGATCGACGTCGAGGGGTTTAAATCCTGAGCGATCAAGATTCAGAACAAGATCTCTTCTGCACAACAAAGTTTGCTCGCCAAAGTGGGAGCAATTCGAGAGAATTATCTGTTGATACATTAGGTTTCCGAGAACCTGAATATCAGAGAGAGGGATGCAGAAGCGGCTCGAGTCGCCTTCCAGGAGGTGGTGATAGCCACGAACAATAGAGTTTCAGCAGGTTCTCCCAGACTCGCCATCCCAGAACAAACTAGAGGTAACATTCTGTTGAAGGATTGGGAGCATAACATTGCCCTGGGCAAGGAACAAGCCCAAAAAGTAACCAATTCATTAGAAGAAGTCTTCAATTCTATAGATGGTGAGCTGTTGGGTATGGACAGTGGAGGCGACTTAGAAACATTAATGCAAATGAATGTAGAAAAAATCTTGCTTGATTTGAAAGAGAAGGATGAGAGAGATTCGACCGATATCTCTCAGATAGATAGGGTGGACATGGCCCGAGTTGACAAGCACTTGATCCATCCCAGCTCGCAGCTAAGTGCCCTCGACATCATCGATGCACAAATGGAGGACAAGCTGCAACAGTTAGCCCGAGAATGTTACTTCGCCGAGGCCAACTTTCAAGCGGAACCTTCACGGCTCCTATCTCAACTTGTGGAAAGATGTATCGCCTGCACCGAGTCCGCTCGAAGATGAGCACCTGGAAATAAGTGAAGACAGATTAGGGGAGATAGAGCGATTGCTCTCTCCTCTGTCATAACTGAAATTTTTGTGACTATTAAGATTCTACCTGCTTTGCAGAAATTGTATAAATATACCCCAGAGAGAAATACACAGGGGCTGGACCCTTTTGAGATTTTGTAATAGAGATTTTGCATTGAGATTTAATACAAGCAGATCCGAGATTCTCAATTCCGTCACTTCTGTATTACAAGTTTTCTTTCTTGTTCATCATTTTTCATTTTCAATTCATATTAGTAATTGATGTGCTTCGTTATACTTTAGTACTACCACTACTATAACGAATAAATTTGGGTTTTCTGTAATTGTCTTTTGCCTTTCCTCTACACCAGCTATCATCTTTGTAAGACCAATTTGCAGTTTCAGAATTCTACATGCATTTTTTGTTACATCATTTATTTTCTTAAATATTTTCTTCTTCCGTTTGCTTCATGATATTTTCCCCTGGTAGGAACTTGACTTTGTAAACGACTTAATGTTTTTCTCCCATCTCGCCCCTTTTATTAAAGTATAATACAGTTACGGGAACGAGCCTTAGATTTGCATACATCGTTAATACTGCAATCACGAATTCTCTTTTATAAAACTAAATTGAGACAACACTCAACCTTTCTTTAAACAGTTCTCTTACCTGTACTGTTCCCCCATGATAGTTCCCACACCAACCCAACCTAACGTTGAACCCAGATTATTGAACCAAACACACATCGCCTTAAACCTCTTGAACACTATCCTTAAAACAACAACTAACCGGGCCGAACTTGAGAAATCATGGGCAGTCATTGAACGAGACATAACTATTCAGGAGCAGTTTGAAGCCAGACAACCCCAATGAAGAAATCTCCCTTAGACTCTTCCTCCGAAGGTTGACTTTTTCCCTTCTCCTTATCCTAACCACTTTCAGATGCCTTGACACTGTACTTTTGAGCCTTAAGTACAGACTCAGGAACAACATCTTTCTGGCGCCGTTGCCGGGGAACGAAGTTACGAAATCCTTTTCCCTAGGAAAACGACATTTGCATTTCTTTGAAAGTGTTACCCTTTGATAGTGAAAAAAGAGTACAGACCTTTTAAGGCTTTTTATCTTTCACTTGGTGACTCCACGAAGAAATAAACTGGCATTCGGTCGAAGGAATACCAGGAAAAACCCGGATGGTGAGCAGATTATGCTAGTTACCGATCCTGAAAAAATTCTAAGGGCGAGAGGCTCTTTTAAGCCAACCGCTACAGTTTACCAACTTGAAATCCCATCACTGAAGGCTGAGAGTCCTTTCGGACCCTCGAACTCGCTCAGTCCTTTCTTCGACACAAAACATTTAGCGCCAATCTGCTATGAAATTAGGAGTGAGATTCATCCAACAGTCCCCTTGGTACATAGAGGAAAGGGCCCTCTTGAAGATTCACCATCTTTTAAAACACCATCTCATCTTCAGTTGAATTTCCCGACTTCTCCAAATCCTGAAGAGTGTGTTACACACTCATTTCTCACACCCCTCAGTTTTCCCAATTCCGTCTCTTGCAAGTCTGAGGAACCAACTCCTCGCGTTCCTTATCCTTCCTCATCAGAGTCTCCTCTTAGCGAAGAAAATAAAAATTCCCTTTTATTTTTTGAAAACCCCCTTTATAACTTTCCACAAACAATGATGGCAGCCACCGGAGGAGGAGGTGGAGGGTTTATAGGAGGAGGAGGAGGTTTTGGAGGAGGTGGAGGAGGTGTCCCTCTAGGAGGAGGTGGAGGAGGGGTCCCTCTAGGAGGAGGTGGAGGTCAAGGGCCTCCCCCCCCTCCCAGAGACTTTGCGAAAGTCTCAGCCTGATATGCCCCTTTGGTGTTTCCCATCCCCCTACATGATCTTCCAGAAAACTACATAAAGAATTTACCGAAATTCATCGGGGAGGGAGGTTTGATCGCTGCTGAACATATTAACTTCTTTGACCAATTCGCAGATATATTCGGTATCGAGCACGAGGATGTATATTCGAGACTCCTTGTCCAAACTTTTGAGAGTCAAGTCTGAACTTGGTTTCAGAGCTTACCCGTAGCTTCTATCCCTTCATATGATGCTTTGGAAGATGCTTTCCTCAGACAATGGGGCGGGCGAAAAGATCATCTCTATTATCTAACCGAATTTGGGTCTTTGAAGAAAAAGAACTCATAATCAGTCATGGAATTCATTCTGAGATTCAAAAAACTGTACAATAAAATCCCAGCTGAAGTCAAACCATCTCAACCCACGGCCAAAGTGACTTTTGCCGGAGCTTTCGAGCTGGATTTCGCATTACTTTTGCGAGAGTGAAGGGGAGCCACCTTAAACCGTATGCAGGACGATGTGATAGAGATAGAATCTAACATGATGGCTTCGGGTAAACTTAAGGCTAGAGTAGAGACTGGAAGCCGAGATACCAAGCGCTTTAGAGAGCTAGCTGGCCCTTCAGGGTCCAATAGATCCTTAGACGATAGGGTGGATGACATGGCTAGAGTGATTAAAGAGTTGTCAAATAAAATGACCCGGATGGAACTCGAACAGGCCAAGTCCGATTCTTACCCCAAAAAAGATTTTAGAAAAAATCAAAACCCTCCTAATCAACAAAGACCAATAAAAAAGGAAGATCAAAAAATACAAGCTCCCTTGAAGAATGAAAATTTTATAGGAGCTAACGATTTTCAAGACTTCGAGGATTTAGATAATGATGTCACGAACTTCTGTGATGACTGTAGTCAACCATATCTGACTCGCGAAGACTATGAAAAGTTTCTAAGTATGCCGAAGAGGCCAAATGAGAGCGAAGAGGGTGATCACACTGAGAACCGTGAATCCCAACCGGAAACCGAGACAATGATAGTTGAGTTTCAACCAAGGTACAACCTGAGATCTAAGAATAAACCTGCCTCAACCATTCAACCCAAGAAAATACTTCAGAGGGGTCAGGCTTATGAGCCTCCTTTGGATGAAACCCCACTACCCAACAAAAAAACTAGAAGAGTAAGCACTCAAGAATCTGAGGTAGAAAAAGTTGGAACTCAAACGTAGCGAATCGAACCCGTAGACAAAGATGCTTCTTCAACTAAGACCATGAATGATAAATCTGTCCAGACGAATAAGTTAGAAAGAAATAATTTGGAAGTCTCAACCGGACAAATAGACAAAGTAAACACCACGTTCAGTTTTGAAAATGAGTTAAACAAAATTAAGATACCAATCCCTTTGGTGGAATTAGCGAAAAACCCTTGTTATCGCAAACAAATTACCAAAATGATAGGTGTCTCCGAGCTAGAAAGCTAGTCGGATGTTATAAACTTGGAGGATGATAGACCTAACATCACTTTTGGTCCCCATTTTGAAGGGTCCAAAGACAACATCGCTCCCTTTTATATCACCCTGAACGTATATGACCAGTTGCTACATAATTGTATGTTAGACTCCAGAGCTTCCCATAATGTTATGCCCAAGATTATAATGGAGAAGCTAGGTCTCCAGATCACAAGACCTTATGGAAATCTGTACTCTTTTGATTCGAGGAAGGTTAAATGCATGGGGATGATAAAGGATCTAGTAGTTACCCTAGCGCAGGTCCCTGTTAAAAGTATCCTTATGGATGTGGTTATCGCCGATATCCCCCCTAAGTATGGTATGCCGTTATCTAGGTCATGGGGGGCCAAGTTGGGAGGTTCTCTTTAATTAGACATGTCTTATGCCACAATCCCTATGTTCGGGGGTCAATTCACTCGTTTATACAGAGAGACAAGATTAACATACACAATCAGTGACCCTCAAAACCTGCACAACTTCCCCATTTACATCGTAGACCAAGATCTGGGAAACTGCATCTTGTCTTTTGATGATGGTCTGGATGGTTGCCTAGAGGAAATCGATACAAAGCAAGAAGAGTCAAACCCCTTGACAAAAGAGCTGTGTAATACTGTTGTATGGAAAATGTATTTTGATGGTGCCTCGTCTTCTAAAGGGGCTGGTGCTGGAGTACTTTTGGTGGCACCTGAAGGTAAGTTCATTGTTCCTTTCTCCTATCGTTTGCAGTGGGACATAGATTACACTAATAACGTATGTGAGTATGAAGAATTGATCTTAGGATTAGAGGCTGCCAAAAAATTAAATATAAAAAAMTTAGAGGTATACGGTGACGCTGAATTGATAATAAGACAAGTGAATCGACAGTACCTAGCCAGGCATCCCAGACTAAGAGCGTATAGAAATTGTACTTGGGATCTCATCGAAATTTTTTTCTCATCYGTAAATATCCATTTTATCCCTCGCACCGAGAATCTACACGCTGATGCATTGGCAAAGGCAACTTCAACCTTTTCTCCTCCCACGACCTTCAAACTAAAGTATCACATTGAAATAAGATACAAGCCTTCCATACCAGACAATATCCGACACTGGAAAGTCTTCGAAGATGATGAACAGATTAAGAAATTCCTTACAGCAGTAGGTGAATTCTCTCATACTCACGCTGACCAAGAAAATCAGAATGACTCTAGGTGGATCATGTAAGAAGGAGAGGAACCTGAGACCTTCCGGGAAAAAAWTGYGGATCATCRTATGCTGGTCCTTAAAAGCAATCAAATTCCCAAAGGGTTGATTCCTTTGGAAAGACTTTTTGATCAAAATGATGTACCTGTAAAGTCCACTTTGCAGCCCCAGCCAGAAGAAGTGGAGGACTGTGATATAGGGACCGAAAAAGAACCCCGGATGGTAAAAATATCGAAATTCCTCCCTCCCAAAACGAAAGTGAAGTACAAAGACTTGCTCAGACAAGATAAAGATGTTTTCGCTTGGTCCTCTGATGAATTGAAAACATATGACACTTCTGTTATTGATCACAAGATACCTTTGAAACCTGGGGTCAAACCCTTTAGGCAAAAGATTAGGCAAATTAACCCCATTCTGTTACTCATGATAGAAAAGGAATTTAAAAAACTCTTGGACGCAAAAATAATCATACCTTTGAGATACTCGGACTGGGTATCTAACCTAGTTCCAGTCAGGAAAAAGAACGGGGAAATCAGACTGTGTGTGGATTTCCGAAACTTAAACAAGTCATCTCTCAAAGATAATTACCCATTGCCCAAGATGGACCATATTTTAGAAAAGGTTGTTGGAGCTAATTGATTGTCAATGATAGATGGTTTCTCTGGTTATAATCAGATCACTATGAATGAACAAGACAGGGAAAAGACGACTTTCACCATGCCCTGGGGTACTTTCATGTATGGCAAAATGCCTTTTGGTTTGATGAATGCAGGAGCCAATTTCCAGCAAGCTATGGACATCGCTTTCGTGGGAGAGAGGGACAAGTTCGTAGTTATTTACCTCGATGAACTGACGGTTTTTTCTAGAACTGATGAAGAACATTTGATGCATCTGAAACAGACATTCGAAAAGTGCCACAGGTTTGGCCTATCCTTGAACCCAAAGAAATCACATTTCACTATGCAGGAAGGTAAGCTTCTAGGCCATGTCATATCTAAGGAAGGGATCATGATTGATCATAAGAGGATTGAAGCGATAGATACTATCACTATCCCGAGAAATATAAAAGAAATTCAATCATTCTTAGGTAAGATAAATTTTCTGCGAAGGTTCATTCCCAATTTTGCTGAGATTGTCAAACTGATCACAACAATGTTGAAGAAGGACAGTGGGGTAAATTGGACCGTCGAGGCCAGGGCATCTTTCACGCACATTAAACAAGTTATAAGCGAGGCACCTGTACTAGCAAGTCCGGATTATCTGAAGGATTTTCTCATCTTCTCTTTTGCTTCTGAACATACCATCACCATGGTACTCTTGCAGAAAAATGAAGAGGGTTTCAAACATCCGATAGCGTTTTTTAGCAAAAGCCTTAGAGATGTAGAACTGAAATACGACATAATGGAAAAACAAGCATACACAATGGTAAAATAATTAAAATCATTCAGAACCTATGTGCTACATTCAAAGATAATCGCGTATGTACCCACCAGTTCTGTAAAAGACATATTGGTGCAGCCGGACAGTGACGGAAAAAGAGGGCGATGGCTCGCTAAAATACAAGAATTCGATCTGGAAGTCAAGCTGACTAAATTGATAAAAGGGCAGGGTATGGCCAAACTCTTGGCTTAGTCGAATCTTAGAGCTCTTGATATTAATTGCCTCCAAGAAGAAGAAGGAGACACACACCTACACGAGCCGGATGACCAGACAGATCCAAGAAAGATTGAGGAAAAGTTCACATCGTCGGGCTGGTATAAAGACATAGTGTTCTACTTGTTGAACTTGAAATGCCCAGATGGACTATCACCAGCAAAATGAAGAAATTTAAAACTCCATGCTGTAAAATATTGCATCTCCGACAACCAACTATACTGGAAAGATCCACTCGGGTTCCTGCTAGTCTGTTTGGTCGAGGCGGAAATTCCAAGGGTTATAGACGAATTTCATGAAGGAGTCTGTGGAGGAAACCATGCGTGGAGAGCCACAACCTACAAGATTTTGAGAGCAGGATACTATTGGCCAAAATTATTTTCAGACGTAAATGCCAAAGTACGCGCGTGCAACCCTTGTCAAATATTCGTTGGGAAACAAAAACTCCCTGCACTACCCCTCGTTCCAGTCAAAGCTGAGGCTCCATTTCAACAATGGGGTCTAGACTTCATAGGGGAAATTAATCCTCATTCCAGTGCTCAACATAAATGGATCTTAACAGCTACGGATTATTTTACTAAGTGGGTGGAAGCCATCCCAACCAAAAGGGCAACAGACTCGGTGGTAATCGACTTCTTGGAGGAAAATATTTTGTCGAGATTCGGTTGTCTCCGAAAGATAGTTACTGACAATGCCCAAGCATTTAAATCTATGGCTATGATCAGTTTTTGTCAGAAATACAACATCATTCTCGGCCATTCCACTGCATACTACCCCCAAAGGAACGGGTTGGCTGAGTCATCAAATAAGAGCCTGGTAAACATTATCAAGAAGGTATTGAATGAGAATAAGAGGTCTTGGCATGTACACTTAAAGTAAGCATTGTGGGCAAACCGCATAAGCACTAAAAGATATATCGGCATTTCACCTTTTCAAATGGTCTATGGGACAGATGCCGTTCTACCCATAAACCTGGAGCTACCGGTGATGAAGAAGTGGCAAGACCAAAACGAAGAACCCAATCCTGTGACTAGGAGAATTAATCAGCTGATTGAGGTCCAACAGTAGAGAACCGAGGTTGACGAAAAGATGCAGCGGTACCAAGATGACATGAAAGCACTGTTCGACCGAAAAGCGAAGGATCGAGAATTATCTCCAGGTGATTTGGTGCTAATATGGGATGCGATAAGGGAAGAAGCAACGAAGCATAGTAAATTCGACCACCTCTGGTATGGACCATTTAGAGTTTCGGCTCCAGTAGGAGAAAATTCTTTCCTGCTGGAAAACTGTTGGCAAATGTTTAACATGTAGTATGCTTGTCATTGATGGCAAGTACAAACAGTGGAGATGGCAGGATAAGGAGGATAAAATCCCTTGGGGATTCGGACTTGAAAGCTCAGGAGAAACAACGTTGAGGAAAACACACTCAGCAAGGCTCAAGGATCCACAGCGGAGGAGAAGGAAGACAGAGATCCACAGTCGTTGGTCAGAAATCCCGTCAGCCGTCAGATCGGACCATAGCTGCACGAGATTTACCATCAGGAAATGCCAAGGTGAAATCCCGACAGAACGTCGACCGTCAGATCTGATTATAGACAAGAAAAGTGCACTGAAAAGGAGGACAGATCTCAGACGTTAGATCCAAGCGTAGGACCCGACCACCGTTGGATCGAGGAGAACCTGCACGGTCTTTAAAGTGCAAGGAGGTTTGGCTGCGGTCATGGGGATAACGGTCATATGGACTAGGAGCCTTGCCATCAGAGTTTCGAGAATCACGAGTTGGATATGTCAAAGTTCATTGACATCACAAACCCCGAAATCGTGATGAGTGAAATCCCGACTGAACCTGAACCGTAAGATCAAGATATGATCTAGACCATCGACTCGACCCACATCAACAGACCACGTCAGCTAAGCGACACGTGGCACAACCAGGTAGTGACAAGTGTCATACTGATTCAAAAATTCAGGCACATGTGGGTAACGAATCAAACTGACACGTGGCAGCATTTAACACGTGTCAAACCACGTGTGACATCAGCAGAGGCATCGACGATTGGGACTTTGAAATGACAAAGTCACTTGACATTGAAAGTCTCGAAATCTCGGAGGGATCGGGACCATCCATCTGAGGGACAGGTGTCGAAGATCAAGGCGTCGTCGGCATATTGGCCATCGGGAAATCGGAGTTCCTGAGGTCGAAGGAAACAAGACATCGAAAGTCTTGAAATCTCGGAGGAATCGGGACTGTCCATCTGGAAGGACGTGTGGCATGAGATCGGTGCCATCGGGAAGAGGCCCGACAGGAAAATCATTGATCGGCATTTTGTTCATCGGGAAATCGGGGATCCCGTTGACAAGAGTGTTGTGCAAGTCAGAATCGTGATCCGTGAAACCCCGATGAGTGGGGGCCAGCTGTCAGCACAGCAGTGAAGGAGGACGGTGGCATAGTGAAGGCCAGCTATCAGAGATAAGGAGCACATCGGGATTCAGCATACCGAGAGTCTCGTTGACTTGTGCATCTTGGCATCACAAACCCCGTAGCCCCGACAGGATAAGGCTGCGGTCATGGGTAATGGTCACGTGGACCAGGGCTCAACCAGGAGGGATGAAGCGCATCACGAATCCCATGGACATAAACATTATGTCATCGCAAGTGCCGAAACTCTGATGGAGTAATAAGACCAAGGTCACGTGATCGTAGGTCACATGGACCATTGTGTAGCTGGAAGGGGCTAAAGCTCAGGAAAGGCCGAAACCTCGATAGAGAGACATAAGGATGTGGTCACAGCCCTTGGTCACGGGATTTGTAAGTGACTAAGACTATGAACGCCGAGAGTGCCGAAATCGCGATATATGAAATCTCGATTTGATCTGAACCATTTAATCAAGTATTGATCGCAGGGCTACTGTTGCATACAACAGTGAAACTTCCAGAAACCACTGATGGTTTCAGCCAGAGAAGCTGAAGAGTTACGATGTTGATCTCGCAGAGCACTTGAGAGGTGGATAAGATTGGCGCGGTTGAAGCATGCAGAGGAATGGAGAACATTGCATGCACAAGGTACACATAAGCAATAAATACACGGTACAGAGAAGAGATTAGGTTGTTGTTGCTATGGGAATTTGCGGTTGCTATTGGAGTTTGCTGTGGTGATTCATGTGTGAAGAAGAATCAGAGTACAACAGCTGAATTAAACAGAAGAGGATCTGTGCAGAAAATGGGTATGGCACACAGAGCTTAAAAAGTAGGAGAACAGATAGTGCAAATGATCTAAGCAGAAAGGCAATAAGGAAGACATAGCAGTGAAGTGGAGCAGAACAATGATAAGTCAGGTAGGCCATCATCAAACATCATATCACTATAATAAATTCAGTAGCAAAGATTTATATTTCAGGGTGTTTGGGAGGTGCTAGGGAGGACTGTTGTCCTCAGAGGTTCAAGTGGGTGCTTGAACACAGGGAGTTGGTGCTTCATTCTAGTTGGTGCTAGAAAAACCAGGGAGTCAGTGCTTCCTTCTAGTTGGTACTAGAGAAAACAGAGAGTTGGTGCTCTCAGCAAGTTGCAGCTTGCAAAGCTGAGGTTGTAGCCTCATTATGAGTTGGTTCTCATATGTATGATACTGTAAAGAATGTAACCATTACTTATCATATAAAAGAAAATAGGTTTTTATCCTGCATGGGTTTCCTCGGGAAATATCTGTCTCTGTATTTCTCATATATGTGAATGATGTTGAAAGTGCCATTGTTTATTTCCCTGCATTATTGTGATTATCATTCAGAGTCTCTACAAAAAGTTTAAAAGAA
>ML867779.1:7845-21035 GCA_009831015.1 Picea engelmannii
CAACAACAAACTTCAAGATATCTAATGATTCATGTAACACCACTATATATTTTCTCTTTCCTTGTACAATATTGTGTAATACCCATGTTTCCCCCAACTTGTAATTAATCATTAATTGGGACTATCATGCTATGGCATGTGAATAATGTAAATGTATTTTGTTTAGATTGCCAACGACTGACTGTGGGGGTGAAGCCTTGAAGTATTGGCCATGATATCACTAGAAGAAAGAATGAGAAAACTATAAGAGAGGGTTCATTATGTCATATGACCCCAAATTTTCCCTTATTGGGAATAATAAACCCCCTCTGGATTCCAAGGAGAGGAATCAATTAATGAAGGAAGGACTAGTGGTTGAATAATCAGTCACCCCCATGAATGGAAGCATGGTTTGGTTGAGGAGACAAGAGGTTGTCATCTCAAAGTACCATAGAGTCTTGCAGACCTAGGCTAACCCAAGTTTCCTTATGACAGAAGGAACCAGATAGGTCAAGAACCATCCTTGGAAAAGGCATGAAGGAGATATATGTACATACAGTTGAGGGGGATGCACGTGAAGCTTTGCAGAGAGCAGGAGAGACACCATACAAGAGCCCATGCACAGAGGGGAACGCGTGACCCAGATATGCAGAAGAAAAGAGAAATGTCGTGAGTTTGATGTTGAGGAAGCATCTGATAAACCTCACAAGTTTGCTATGAAAAGAGAGGATCTATGAGAAATGACATAAATTTTCATGGTGATATCATGGCTTGGCACGGGGGTGGCTAGAGTGCTAATAATGAATGCCTATGAGCCTATGAGTGGGTGGAAATGAGAACACCCACATTCAGTCGGTTGGTTGTATCTTGTAATAGATAAGTACTTCTTAATCTCTGTGCACTTAAATTGGAATGTATGATTTGAATGTCTATGTCTGTGACTAATATTTGTAGTGTTTGATTCATAAGGAAAATGATTAATGTTCTTCTGTAAACTATTTCCTTCGAATGGTTATAAAATTATTAGTATGGCCTCTGAGCTGGTTAGGAAATCCTCAAGGTATTATTCCCAGGGATCAACTTCACAGTACTAGAGTCATGGTAGACTCTATGGGATTGTTGTTGATCCTTCAAAAGTGCCTTTCCCCATGTTAGAACCTAAGTTTTGTGAATGGAGGGCGCTTCCTTCAAGACAGTAGCCTAAGAGACCACATGATCATTCCCACGGCCTTAACCAAATCTCAGCTAAGATTTGAGCTTACAACCCGAGACTCATTAGAGGGTCCATATGACCAAGGTCTGGGAACCCTACGCTAGCCGAAAGGAGCTAATCCTTTCTGGCTTCAGAACTCCCAGAGTTCGGAGCTCCAGGGTGTTGCGACCTTAACCAAATCTCGACCAAGAGGTATGACTGTAGTCTTTGGGGCTTGAACAAGCTCCATATAACCAAGGACTAGAAAACCTGGGTTAAGTTCGAAGGGAGCTAAGCGTTCGGGACTCCAAGAGTCCAGAGTCCTGGGGAAATAAATATTGCAATGACCAAATTGCATCAAAGACGACCTATCGAGTCGGTGGCTTGATGGTGGACCGAAAACTAGTGGTCATTTACCCGTTACCTTGGGACTCAACCCCCGTTAAACTTCGATCCACTTATCAGTCACAAAGCGATGCAGGTTGTAGATCTAAGGACACCCGGGAACTTCCTTGACCATTAGATCTATGCCAAGGTCAGTTCAGCGTTGACCACTTTGGGAGAAAAAAGGTGTTGAACCTCCAGAATTCCCGAAGGCCAAATTTATGAAGTGACATGGGTCGTCGATCCTTGGATCCCTCAAGATCCTTCTCAACGATCGATCTAAGGACTCCATTGAGAACCCTTCTTAACTGCCCAACCCACCAGGACATGTTGTGGAGCGACACGTGGCCCCCTCTTGTCCCCTATCAAATGTAGTATGTTGGACCAGAACTGTTGAATGAGAGGCTACGTGGCAGGAGTTTCAATAGTCGAGAGACTTGGCACTTCGAAGGAACTTGGCCAAGAGTCTTCAAGTGTGAAGACTCCCGAAGTCATGAATGACGAAGTAAATCTCAACCGTTGACAGGTAGAAGACACATGGTGTCAGATCCGATAGTTCAAAGACTTAACACTCTGGAGAATCTAAGATGTGGTGAGTTGATAAGCTCTGAATCCCAAAGTTGCAAAGCAACAAGAGCCTTAGATCTATGGATCTACATGGATAGATCTCGACCATGAGATCTGAAGGAATTTAGAAGGCTATTTTTATGGGGTTGACGTGGCTCACTAACATCATCCAGGGTGACATGGACCTGCAACTAAGGTGCCACATGTCACTGGAATATGGACGTTTTGCAGACCCCTTATTCCTATTAGAGAATCACACGTGTGACCTCTTGATGAGGACATGTGTCACCCTTTGCCCTTGCTATGTGTCAGCCTCTAGTATGTGCCCGCCTGGCCAAAGTGGTTGGTGATGTGATCGGGACTCCAGGACTTTGGAACTTTGGAGGTTTGGAACATGGTGTCAAGGATAAGTTAGAAGGTTAGAGCTACGTAACAATGTTTCAAAAGTTCAGGAGATAGGAGCTCTGGAAGAGTTAGGGTGTAGTGTTGTAGAGAGATCGAAGGGCCTGAAGGCCAGAGCCACGTGGAAAGATTACGAGACTTCCAGAGTTCGAGACTCTGGGAGGTTTCGTGCATAGATAGAAAAGGGACGCAGAGTGTCGAAGCACCGAACATGGAATTATCCTTAATCATATGTGTTAACGTGGAGGGATATCCACCATCGTTTTATTGGTGGATGGAATCCTGCCATATATTTAGGAGTGTTGGAAGCTCTGGGATTTCAAAGAACTCGGGATGATACGTATGAGTCAGATCCATGTAGAAGCCACATGGTCCTTATCCAGTAAGTGACCGAAGGACTGTGGAATGGAATTTATTCCAATCCCAAGCTCAGTTTTGAGTGTAAAGTTAGTGGTTGGAAGGCCCTGAGCGAGTATAATGTGATGGAGATCCTGAAAAGAGGATGTGTCATGGTTTAGAAAAACAAAATTATGATGCCCCATCCCTAGAAAGGGTACTCAGGGGTTGGGTGTGTTACAAATTTGTATCATAGCATGGAAACAACACTTGGCATACTTGGGCTCATGCACAAGTCGTAAGAAGAAATATTATTAGAGGACATTAAGGGGTAACACCCTATTTTACTCATTCCTAAGAGGCTTAGTATATCTCTACTGAAGCAAGGAATGAAACCTTCCACTGTTGATAGATGTTTTGGAAATCTGCATTGTATGTTGCTAATGTTTCCAAATAAATAAGTTGACTTGATTGTGCAATCGTATGTGTTGTTGTACAGAAAAAAGGTTGGGTTACCAAGTCTAAGATGAGCATGTTAAGAATATTACTGCCAAACATAAATCATCTGCATAAATTCCTTGAGTAGAAGGATGTTGATTTAAAATTTTAGTTGGGATTTTACCTAATGACATTGAACCATGCTAGTCTGTAGCAGAGGAAGCCTATCATTTCTTTTCAGGAATGATGGCCAGTACTAGAAGAATGAGATTATGTTGACGAGCACTAATAAAAATAATTGGATGTGAATGGATTGAAAGGATTCATAGCAGTAATAATTATTGTTTTAATAAAGGATTAAATACAGTATATGTGTATTCCCCCTCACGATCAGAGGATTAATGGAAATGGTAAGGTCAATTTACCGACTGAAAACTGTTGTTGGAATAATCCAGTAAGAAAGTAAAGAGGAACCCTATAGGTTGAGAGAAACATTTATGAAGGTAGAAGTGAATCGACAAGAGAAAGTTCAAAATCTCATGGTTATGCTAATGGAGTGTATATCCATGTTAACTCAAGGGCATGTCTATGCATAAGAATGCATATGGAAAAATATTAAACATGTTAATTAGGCATGTTATAACATGTGGCGGGTTGTAAGGTATGGTCTACTAATGGACCTTTTAGATGAGGATGACCTTATGACAACAGGAGTTAACAACAAGAATGAAAGTTGATAATGTTGCGACCTATTTCCTTAATATGATAGGACTGTAAGGATTTTTGAGAGACCGATATAAGGTCTAATTAAGGATGTGTCAAACACCTTTGGATGACCAGTGGGTCATATTGACATCCGGAGGTGGACGGTAGCCATATGGATATGGCTTGGTATACTCAAATAACTGTAAGAGGGAGTTTAGGAAGATATTCCCTTGTAAGTTTCGGTTGACCAAGAGTGAATTGAGGCATGAAGAAGAGACTAGAAGTGGTTATTTTACTGTATAGAGTGTCGCAATAAATACCCATATGAATTATGAATTATGGAAGGTTTTTACAGTAGAAAGGAAAAATGTGGCCCTTGTTTGTTATTGCCATGTAGAAGGGGCAACATCAGTATGAATTATAAATGTGAGACTAATCATATGAGTGACTGTAATCTATCACTAAAGAACACTAATATTAAAACTAAATAATCAATGTAAAAGGGGTGCAAGAGATGAACCTACATATATGTGTATACATGCTTAAAAAAATAATATCACTGCAAGCCCTAAATTGAGAGGGAAGCTCAGTGTTGAGTGTCTCTATGAGGCTTGTCATAAGGATGGCAGCAATACGCTTGGGAGGAGGATACGGAATTCTGATATGTCCATGTGCATGTATGACATGGAAAGGGTGCAACTGATGAGCCTACATGATGAATGTTTGTCTATGTCAGTATGTGCTTGAGTGCATGAATTTAATGGATGGTGAGGTTGCTTGATATGAAAACCGATTTTAATACCAAGTAGATATGAATGATATTAAATGTGCAAGTGATGCACATAAATATAATGTATGAGAATATGCATACTAAAGGCACGATGTGACTTCCTAAATGAGTGAAATGTAAGACAATAATTACACTTGCCAAGATTTAATGAATACCATGGATGCATGGCCAACTCTATTATGAGGAGTCATGAAAGTTTGGTTTTGAATGATAGCTTGAGGGGAATGTGTTCCATTCCTTCGGGAAAGGCTAGTATAAATAGATGAGAGAGTAAATGAGCAAGGAAGATATGTTTTCATGACAAAAGGCAACATGATTAAGCCTTTGAGGAATGCATAAGAACAATTGTGAACAATCATAAGTTAAATGATTTATGATTGTGCATGTGGTTAGGTGCATCATGGATATAAGTTAACAAAACCAGGAATATGTGCAGACAAATAATCTAGATGTGTAACACAGATGCATGTTTATATTCCTTATGGAATATTTGATAAACAACTGAACTAACTGAAGTTTGAGGCTATCACGGATAGTGAAGGATATGCAATAAGGAAGTTGCATGCAGAAGGAGTTCCCTGTGAAGGAACTATGTAAGGACTTTGTCAGGAGAACAAAGTCACAATCCTAATGATTGATGGAAATTGAGCAGTGGGATGAAATCCTATATATATAAGAATCATGGATTTCATTTTTCAACAAAATGTATGAGTGGAAGACTAACAAATGAATGTTGACCATTCTGATAACTGAATGGTAATGTGTAGAATGCACATGTTCATATTTCATTGTAAGAAAAAGTTTCTAGTAAAGCATGTTGGTGTATCCAAAAAGGTTAGGGTGAGGACTAACCAAGGATGCTCAAGGAAAAGAGAAGGAATATCCCAACAGGGATTAATTGAAAAAGAAAAGAAAAGGAAAAAGGAGGAAAACTTTTCCCACCCTAAGAACTATGAATTGCTTACAAAGTTGTAGGTCTTAGATGAGCAATTGTGAGAACAAGTACAGCTAGAAAAAGGAGAATGAATAAATGAGTATGTTTAAATGAATAGGATTGGTTAAAGACATGTTAAGAAAAGGAAACGAGGCCTTAGAAATAACTCAGTTGGGATGAAAATCCCAAGTGGTGTAGAAAAAATTGGAAAAATGGAAGAATCCCTTAAATCCTTTCTTGTTGTATAATGTGTTCTCTGGGATAAGAGAAAATTGGAAAGAGGATATGTGAAAATATTTTATTGACTAGAAAGCTATGATACTTGAGTTTTTATTACATAACGGCTAACATATTTATGGTGTATACCATGTGTAGAATGAAATTGGAGTTGTTGAGAAAGATAGTTTCCAATGGTGGACAACCTCAAGAAAAGGATAACTATGAGAAGGTTATTGTTAACATATTGTTGAAGGGACTTCATAATTCCCAACAAAGCACCATTGATGAGGTAATATCGGAGTCCCTTCTGAAAAGATTTCATTATCTTAATGAGATGCACATAATTTGGAAATGGTCGTTGTATGCCATTAATACCCAAGTAGGGTATGATTCATTAAAAGAACCCAAATAATAGAGAGAGGAAGTCTATGCTAGCCAAATATGAGTTATAATCCTTGCAAGAAGATGCAAGAGTAAAGAGTACCATGGGTACAATGACCAATCTAGGGAGATGGGGAATAAAGGTGTTCATAGTTAGCACCTTGCATATAATACATTGATTAAATGCATGATTGCATAAGAGGGTAGGTAATGGAATGCCCATTAAGGAAGGAGGATCTTCTAATAATCTACATGAATGGTAGAGTTGTTAAAGAAAAAAGATAAAATTGGGTGGCCATGAGTACTGGCACCTTGGTTACTACTAAAGGAAGAATGCTTGGGTGCACTCAAGAGAAACTTTTGGTTTCATATGTGTTTGTCTGGGATCATGATCATCATGTAGCCGGAAGCATAGTCCTGCTACAACAATGAATAAGCCATATGGTGAAGAACTTGGCTAATCTAAAACACACCATGGCAAAGTGCTTGACATAAAGTGTGCGGAACTTGAAATCAAAACAAGGGTGCATGGTATGTGAATGTGGCCATGGATATTGGAACCTTGGACTAAGTTCACTTAATCTTGAATTACATTTTGAAAAGTTTGGTATGCTGAAATGATGCATAGGTAAGGAATGAGGTTTCCTTTCATGTTGATATAGAGATGTGATGCAACTGTTAGAATACACAAGTTAAGAAATGTTTTTGATGCCATTCTAAATCTAAATGTGTTGTGAGAATATATATATATATATATATATATATATATATATATATATATATATATATGAAACTAAATATGGAATTTGGAAAAATTTCTGGGTGACAGATTTGTAATAAAAATTCTGAATTTGAAATTGATGATGATATCTCATAATTTCTATGTACATGTAATACAGGTAAGACAAAAGATTTGTCTAGGGAGGATAGATGAAGGTGGTCAAGATGGAAAGCATGAAAGAGGCTATTGTTGAGACATGTGAACCCTGTGGTAAGACATGATCTCCTTAGAACATGTTGTGTTGTGGTAACAGAAGCTGGAGGGATGCCTCAATAGAGAAAGTACGAGGGATGCCTCGACTGTAAGGCTCAATGAAGTCTCTGAAATTATTCTTTTGCAAGAAAGACTTGGCAAGGCAAGATGGATCACCTAAGGAACTATCTAGCAGAGAAGGGGATGCCTGAGCTTGGGCCTGGAGGGTGAGTGACTGCAAGGAAGAAGGGATTTTGAAAATTCTCTTACACTATTGATTGGGATCATGCACACTATTATCACACAATTTTTAGCTAGGAGTATAGGCTATAAGATAGAAGGACAAACTAGTGTAACAGGAACCAATCCCACCCAATGTCACCACAATGGGATGGTTCTTTATCTTTAGGGAGGTTAGGCCTAGGGGAGGCATCCTCGGTGACATGGGGTTTTGAAGAGGCAAAAGGTTAATAAGACGAAGATAAGATTTCCCCCTTCACAAGTCACCACCAATAAGATATTCCCAGCTAAATAGCCAATAATGAAGTAAAACCCCCAAAGAAGTGTACCTTCCTGGAACAAAGCAACAACAAACTGATATATGAAATCTATTTCAATGGGTTAGTACTTCATAAGACTATCTGATAAATATATATAAGCAATTATGGCAATAAATATTGACGAAGTCAATGTTTATCAATATAACAATGCAAGTTGTATTACTTCACCAATAAATGTTGGAATTACATGCATTCAATACAATAAATCAACACCTCATTCAATTAATGCCTTTAATCATTATCCAATTGCTCATAAACCAAAACGATGTTGTACTAATGATGCAAATAGCTATAGGTGACAACATCACTTAGGGTTAGTAGGGTTAGTTCTTAGGATAGGGTTAGTAGTTAGGGTTTCAATTCAAAGGTTTTGAGAGTGTTGTAATCAAGTTTCACTTCAATGATGGAGGACTCTAGATCAATGCCTTAGGGTTTAAAGGAGTCAAAAGTGAAGGACGCAAGGGTTGAAGGAGACAAAAGTTAAATGGCTAAGGACTAGAGGGAGACGTTTTGAGGTGTTGCTAAGGAAAGGACTCAAAATCAAAACCCTAGGGGAGAGAGTCTCACTCTGGTGTTGCTATAGCAAGGCCTCATGCTCTCTCCTCCTTCCTTAGGTCAACTTGGAAAAACGGCTAGCTAAAGAATGAAGCATAAAACAAGACAAGAGATTCTAATGAGGGAGAGTGTTGCTACAACAAGGATCTTCCATCAAACCCTAGAAGAAAAACAACCCTAAGTGTAGTTAACCTAGGCCTGGGACGTCTCCTCCTTCTTGAGCTCTGAAAAGTACGACTAGCAAAGTGGAAGAGGAAATAGGAGTGTAGCTACGACTAGGCTCTTTCTTTCCTCAACAATGGCTAGAAATTTCTCTATCAAGGGACATGAGACAAGGACCTACTTGTGTGCTTGTACCCTAGGGTTTTTGTTCAACAAAATTCATAAATACATGCAAGAAATTAAACTACAACCATTCATTCAAGAAGTTTTGCAGAAAAATACTTACAATTCACCAAGAATATAAATGCAAACCCTAGTTGTAACACCTTCCTTCAAGAGAAATGCCAAAACATGCCAAAATAGTCTTCCTTCAACAATTGCACATCACTTAATCAACCAATAACCCAAGAGAGGGCACAAATTTTAGTCCTCACTAATGAGTGAGTGAGTTATGATCAAAAAATGAAGGTCGGAATCCTTCATTTATACCATTCCATGACCTAATTTTACATTTTAGGTCATGTAAAAGGCCAACAAGGCCAAAATACCAAAATCATATTGTTTTTGCATTAAACTATCAAATCTAAACCCTAATCAAGAAAAAGGTCAGACATCACACCTTTCTAGGGTAACGTTATCCCCAATTATGGCAAATGTAGCCTCCTGAAGCAAGACGTTAGCCCTCCTTGGGCTCCTCCAAGTTGCCACACGTGCCAACTGCCCTGTCCATCTGCCAATGTGCTCATGATGATGTCATAAGCCTCTTGGTGATGTCCTAGGCCACCTAGAGCCAACGTCCCACTGAAAATGGGTCAATCCACCTAGGTCAAGTTGTGTCGGGGTGCCTCTGGTGGAACGTTCTCTTCTTCTCTGGTGCAAAGTATCTGATCAACCTATGTCCTGTCTCTTCCCCGTGATGGGGTATCAACATCCATCTGGTGGGCTCTTCAGCCCCATGGAGGTTCAAATTGATCATCTCCCCATGTGTACCAGTCCAAATGGTACCTGCCCGTCGGGCATGGTCCTTCACATCAAAGGCTATGCCCTCCATGGGCTCATCAGTCATAGGGATCATAGCAATGTAAATCACGTCTCATCATCAATATTATTAAACATATGCATAAAACCTGTAATAAATCAGTCAATAGCTCAAAGATGTTACACAAGCCTGCAATGCTAGTCTGGAGAAAGGGGAAAGGCATCCTATTGGGATAGTGTCTATAGGAAAAGGAAAGTTCTTGGAAGAGACCTCATCCAAGACATGTAAGTGGATGATGTGGTCAGGGGATGTCCAAGCATGTGGGTGCAGTGAGGGCCAAGGATGAAAAAATGTTACCTGTGGGTGCCTTTGTAGAAGGAGAGCTATACTTGTCATGGTTTCAAGCCCATTCTTGCCTTTATTATTTTTTATTCTTTTATTGTTTTTTGCTTTTTTTGTTCAAGAGCTAATCAGGGGACACTGCCTTGGCATGGTGACCAGAGATGACAGCGTTACCCACAAGTACTTTCACATAAATGATAAGTTTGCCTCGTGATGAGACCCTCTTTCCCTTGGCCAAGCAACCAAGGGTCACTACCTTGGCGTGGTAACCAACTAGTGGTAATGTCATACTTCTAGGTACCCATGAACGTAATAGGTTGGCTCGTGATGAGACCCCCTATCCTCTAACTAGGTTTTGTTTTATTATTTTTCAAGGCCCCTCTTATTTCTTGCTGAGAAGCCTTTTATCGCTTTCTTGGGGATCCCTGGGCGAAGCATATCGAGGTTTTATTCTTAAGCTTTTATCTTTTACCATCTTGATTTTACCTTCTGGGCATTTATCCCCTTCTTCCCACGAGATAAGGTACAATATTGAAAATAGATCTACCCAATGCTCGGACAAGGGGAATGGGAAAAGTGAGCGGGAAATAAGATGAAGCAGTGGTACTATGATGGGAGCGGACGATGGATTTTCAGAAACTCCCCCCAATGGAAAACCAAAACCTATACAGACCGACTTACTAGGGCACCTTATCAATTCCCCCAAACAAGGTCAAGTGGGAAAGTGTAAGATCCAAGCAGTTGTTAGAGATAAAAGGAATCAAATGCATATATTTAAAGGTTGTAATGATCAAAAGTGACACATGCCATAATACCTGGACTAATTACCTCATGGATCAAGAACCTTTTTTGATACAGGAACAAGCCAATGGTGATGGATGTTTTGTTGTTGTTGACAAGACAAGGGTGTTGGAAGAAGAAAATATGGGCCCTCCAGGGCCATGCTCAAGTCAATCCTACTCTTAGTACTCCATGACTAGGACCTGTGGGCCTCGAGACATGATCTCCTAGGTATCCTTGAAAGTGGGGGATAACACACACAATGGGTATGTCTAGGAAAAGTAGTGAGCCAAGATAACAAGACAGCCATGTGGATGTAGATCCAAAAACTGCATAGATAAGTATTGTGCTATATTATGAAAACAAAATTCCTCTTGAATTTTGAACAAGATTAATATGTTTTCGCATGAAAATTTTGATTAATGTGCTTGATGTCCAAGAACTAGTGAAGATATGTGAAGAAGGCCAAGAGTCTGATAAGGAATTGACCTAGAAAGAGGGTCAAGACTTCTCAAGAAGCTGAATGAGAAAGGAATGACATGTGTTACTGAGAAATAACACTGAGGACGATGTTCCTTTTTAAGGGGGGAGGGATTGCAATACCCATGTTTCCCTTAGCTTGTAATTAATCATTAATTAGGACTATCATGCTATGGCATGTGAAACATGTAAAAGTATTTTGTTTAGATTTCCAACGACTAACTGTGGGGGTGAAGCCTTGAAGTGTTGTCCATGATATCACTATGGGAAAGAATGTGAAAAATATAAGAGAGGGTTCATTATGTCATATGACCCCAAATTTCCTCTTATTGGGAATAATAAACCCCCTATGGATCCGAAGGAGAGGAATCAGTTAATGAAGGAAGGACTGGTGGTTGAATAATCAATTACCCCCATGAATGGAAGCATGGTTTGGCTGAGGAGATGGGAGGATGTCATCCTGAAGTACCATAGATTCCTGCAGACCTAGGCTGGCCCGAGTTTCCCTATGACAGAAGGAACCATATAGGTTAAGAACCATCATGGGAAAAGGCATGAAGGAGATACATGCACAGACAGTTGAGGGGGAGGCATGTGAATCTTTGTAGAGAGAAGGAAAGACACCACACAAGAGAGAAGGAGAGACACCAGACAAGAGCGCATGCATAGAGGGGAATGCGTGACCCAGATATGCAGAAGAAAATAGAAAGGTCGCGAGTTTGATGTTGAGGAAGCATCTGATAAACCTTGCAGGTTTATTGTGAAAAGAGAGGATCTCTGAGAAATGACATAAATTTCCCCGGTGATATCATGGCTTGGCACGTGGGTGGCCAGAGTGCTAAGAATGACTTCCTCTGAGCATCTGGTTAGGTGGAAAGGTGAACACCCACAGTCAGTTGGTTGGTTGTAGCTTGTAATAGATAAAAACTTCTTAATCCATGTGCACTTAAATTGGAATGTATGATTTGAATGTCTGTGTCTATGACTAATATTTGTAGTGTTTGATTCATAAGGAAAATGTTTAATCTTCTTCTATAAAATGTTACCTTCAAATGGTTATAAGATTATCAATATGGCCTCTTGGCTGGTTGGGAAATCCTCAAGGTATTCTTCCCAAGGATAAACTTCACGGTACTAGAGTCAGGGCAGACTCTATGGGACTCCTACAATTTTGTTTATCCTTTGAAAGTGCCTTCCCTATGTTAGAACCTAAGTTTTGTGAGTGGAGGGATCTTCCTTCAAGCCCGTAGCCTAAGATACCAAAGGCTCGTGCCCATGACCTTAACCAAATATTGAATAAGAGTTGAGATTACAACCTGATACTCATTAGAGGGTCCATATTACGAAGTTCAGGGAACACTGTGCTAGCCAAAAGGCGCTAAGCTTTTCTGGGTTCAGAACTACAAGAGTTTGAAGCTCCAGGGTGTTGTGATCTTAACCAAAGCTTGGCCAAGAGGTATGAATGTATTCTTTGGGGATTGACAAAACTCCATATAACCAAGGCCTAGGAACCTTGGGTTAAGTTTGGAGGGATCTAAGCATTCAGGATTCCAGGAGTTCGAAGCCCCATGCATGCTACATCAAATGGACATTGTTGCGGTGCAGGGGGCTTCTTCAAATCACATCAGAAGAGAACAACTAACTGGTTCATGAACTGTGGAGAGGGCTCAAACACAAAAGCAGAACTTTTAGGATTATGGACAGCCCTAGCTCTCGCCTCACAATGGTCGTTAGATTATCTGCTTGTTCTGGGAGACTCTCGTATCATTATTGACTGGATTAACAATAAGAGTTTACTCCATTCTGTTCAGATTGAAGGCTGGAAGGCCAAAACGAAGACTCTCTTAAAGACTTTCAAGCATATAAAGATCCAGCACATATCCAGGAACCTCAACAAGGAGGCGGATGCCCTCTCCAAAAAAGCTCTCCGCGGGGTGGTGGGGAGACTATCCATCTATCATTGTGAAGATGGCCTGGAAAGCCCCACCACTAACATAAATCTGTTTGAAGGTGCAGGGTGACTGCCCTGTTT
>ML867781.1:0-21034 GCA_009831015.1 Picea engelmannii
GAGTGAACAAAGTTTGTGGACATCCTATAGTTGGAGGATGTTGACTATGGACTTTTGCTTAAATTGAGAACCAAATTCTTGAGCATGTTGTACTTTGTTTCTAGTGTGTCAATTTGTTGTTTTTGTTGTGCTAATGTATTCACGACTGTGGATTTATGAGAAGTGCAATAGTGTTCACTCTCATGCACTCGTGTCATCACTGAGAAAATAGAGGTCCAATTGCATTGGATGGTTTCCTAAAGCTGTTGGAGGGCTCTCTAAATTTCTTGAAGTTTCCTATAATCCATGAGAGATGTACACATAACAAGATAGGGTTGCCAATTCTTGACATGAATGTTCTCAGACTTTAGCATATAACCATAAGCCCAAAGCACCATAAATGTTCCATATTGAATCATCATATAATTTGTCATCTATCTTTGTACTTTATAGGTGGAAGAAATTGGAGAAATCGATTTGCATGGACATTTCAGTGGCAAGTCCCAACTTGGAAAATTGAGGTTTGGAACCTTCCAAAGCCATTTTGAGGTATTAAACAACATTTTGGGGTTACAATGTCTGAAACTTGTGCACACACCCTCTATGGTGTTCTACACTCTGAGACCTTTCCAACGTTGCAAAAATCGCCTTAATTAGATCTCGTATGAAAAAGTTATACCTCTTGCTAGTTGACCTACCTTGTTGACCATCATGGAACAAGTGGATGCCACGTCAACCCCCATTACTCACATATATGGGGCTAGCCACGTGTGGACTTTCAAGAAGATTCTAGAAGGTCCAAACCCGATCAATAATTGAGGGTTGAGGAAGTCAAAACCCTAACCCTAGATGGCTATCGAGCTATGTTAAATATCGGGCCACTGGGAGGAAAAAGGGTTCTATTCTTTCGGTATTGTACTTGTTCCATAGTTGAGTCGAGCATCGAAGGAGTGGGATTTGAGAGCATAACAAAGGTAGGAAGAAGAGTCTATAGTAGCCATTTAGGCCACATAGTCATAGGCAACTCCATCGTGAGTGCCTAATCCAGATTGGATCATTATATTATTTCTCATCTAGCTCAATGATTTCAGAGTGGAAAAAAATAGAGGAATCAACTTGCAGGGTCATTTTAATGGCAGGCCTCAGTTTGGAAAATTGGGGTTTGAAACCTTCCTGAGTCATTTTGAGGCATCAAATGAAATTTTGTGGGGTCAAAACTTTCTCTATGTTAGCTCAAATCCCTTGATGCTATTCTACACATCGATACCTTTTCAACAGTGCAAAAATTGCATCAATCGGAGCTCGTATGCAAAAGCTACGCCTCTCGCAAGTTGACCACCATGGTACAAGTGGATGTCATGTCATCCCCCATTACTCATGCATATGGGGCTATCCACATATGGACTCTCAAGAAGATTCTAGAAGGTCCAAAACCTTATCACAATTGAGGGTTGAGAAAGTCAAAACCCTACCCCTAGATGGCTATCAGGCAATGTTAAATATCGGGTCATTAGGAGGAGAAGGGGTTCCATTCTTGAGCATTGTTTTTGTTCCATAGTTAAGCAGAGCACCTAGGAGTGGTATTTTGAGAGCATAATAGAGAAGGAGAGATTTTGTAGCATCCATACAAGCCACTGTGTCAAAGGCAACTCCATAGAGAGTGCCTCTTTCTTTGTACCTGCATTTGAAGAAAAGAGAGCAGAGCGACCTCACCTTTTAGCTGGTTTTTCTCCCATATTGGGTTTCCCAGGTTATATCTTGTGTTTATTTGTGGAGGGTGTGTGAGTATTTATTTATGTTCTCTATTTTTTGCATTTCAACTATTTCATACATTTTAAGAACAAACCCAGTAAATAAAGAATACAAGATCTAAAGGAAATTAACCTTCATGGTAGAGATTTCAATATTTTACTGGACTTGTTGTGACGAACTGTCTAGTGGAATATCCATGGCAGTTTACATATCAATACCCCCCCTTACTTTGTACTTGCATTTTATTACTAAAGAAAAGAGAGCAGAGCATAGGCCTCACATTCTAGCTAGGTTTTCTCCCGTATTGGGTTTCCCAGGATATATCTTGTGTTCACTTGTGTAGATGGTGTGTTCTTTTGCTCACTTCTTTCTTTTGCATATTTCAGTTATTTTCATAATTTCAAGCAATAAGCTAGTAATAAAAAATCTAGGATCTAATGAAGTAACTTGCATGGTCTACTATTTCAGCATATTATAAGATCTATTGTGATGAACTGTTCAAATGAGATATCCACGATAGTTTATAGACCAAGAAAAGTCTCATTACGCACCAAACCAGAGAGAAGCACAAATTCATTTAACACACAAATGAGCCCAGAGAAATCTATGACATGCATAATGAAGGGGCCAAACCTATTGGAAGAGATGTCTACAACACTAATGGGTAGAATACCCTTGAAATTAAACCCCAAATGAACAATAACACAAGAACTAAGAGCAACTCCAGGGTGGATTGAACTTGTGGGATTTAATAAACATAGTAATTCCAAGAGCCAAAACGTTGAAATTCCAAAGCACAAAACCTAAATTCCAAAAGCCAAGAAATTCCAAAAACCAACACAACCCGAACCCAATTCCTTTAAACAAAAGTTTCATACAATAACCCACAAACTTAGGGAATTTCTTACCAAAATGTTGCTAAGAAGAGAAACCTTTCTCCAACCATCGATACTCAATCCCAGCTCAAATTTCATTATCCCACCACCTCAGTAATATACCTCTACCTAGCATTCAAAGGACAACCCAAATTTAAGTTTAGGCATGCAAATAATTGGAGTGCAGGTCCTTTCATATCCTCGGACCTCATACGCAATCCATTGCACTTGATGTTGGAGCATGTGGAACTTTAATGTGATTATATGAGCCTCCATTTGATTGATAAGAATGATTAAGGTAATGGTTGATAATACATACTCCCTCTTTTCCTAAGCATCCCAATTTTTAATGAAGTTGCCTCATTTTCTAGTGCATATGCTTTGCGATTATGCTCCTGAAGGACTTGATAAAATTAATTATTTTTTAAAAGTGTTGGCTTCCTTCTGGGAACGAGCTATAATGGAGGCTATATTGCTATCAAAAGAAGGATATTTTGACCACATTAGTTTAATAATTGTGCTAGAGTCACCAATGACAATCAACTTTAGCTTCTGGGTTTGTATTTGGACCAGTTAAAATAAGATTATTTCAGGGTAAAGACTCTTTGATAACAATAAGCCTTATTGGAAAGGACTTTTTTGAATCTCGACAGTAGATACAATTACAATTTTTGTTATGATGTAGTTTGGGAAGGGCAGGGTTTGTATTTGGACTGTAGATGTATATGCTACTTATGGACCTTGATACCAAATTGTAACAACCCAGCCACCAACGGGTCGGGCCATGTCACTACTCAGACGATTTACTTAGCTCTGATACCAAATTGTAACGCTAATTTTTATGTTACCAAGGCTTAATCGCTCTGATACCAAATTATAACACCACTTTTTACATAACTCATACAGGCATTATATAATCCACATGCATTTAAGCAAGAAATACATTTAAGCTCCGAGTAGTTTCTGTAAAGTTAACATTATATTCTTAATATAAGCACTTTTTTCTATTTGAAAAAAAAAACTTCTTGATTCCACATCCAAATGTTATGAGTAAGGCCTGAAGTAGTTCATAGACTTCAACTTGATTATTCGTGGATTCATCAAGACCCCAAGCAAAAGTCATTTCCAATTTTCCTCTATGATCTTAAATGATCACCCCACCTCGCACCTACCACCTCTAAAATGTTATTTGGATCCTAACTAATTATCTTTAGGGCATATTTTGGGATAAGAGGGTTTGCTTATATCCTTAAACCCTAAATATGGAGCTAGGGCCTAACAAAGGACCTAAAAGGATTAATTATGGATCAACAAGAAATAATTAATGACCAAGGGTTTTTTGAGTGGTGAATTTTCACCAATTGGCTAATTTTGTTGCCTTTTCCCAAAAAATAAATTTGTAAATTTACATTTTTTGCTTAAAAGTTTTTTTTGTATATAACATGTATTTAGATTGATAATAGGTCGTTTATAATTTCAATGGATCAAAAGTTTTGGAGTTTGTACAGTGATCAAGAATAACCATTAACCCTTAAGTAAAAATGATTATAATCATTAAAAGGCTTAAGATTCTCCAAAATAAAGGGTTTTCAGAGGTGATAATGATTAAAGATTCAATGGTAATTACTTATGCATGTTGTCTCGAAATCTGGCTTTGAAGCATGGATACAAAGTTTGTTCCCTAGGAATTTTTTGGGACAACATAGCAAGGGTCTATGACCATGGAAATGGTCGGTGGTCACATGCTTCAACAATAATGATGGTAGAAGGATTTGCGAAGAAATAAGGCGCAGGTTCAATGTTAGTGGATGCCAGGTGGAGAAGGAAGAGGGTCATCCTGGAGAGTCAATAAAGGTAGTTGTTGTAGGTGGTTTAAATGGGAGATGACATATAGGATTTTGACTATGAATTCCATGGTATGAAGGATATTTTCCCATCCAATGTTGATTTCATCCATTCACAAAGGTTGAAAAGGGCGTCAGACATGTCGGTTATAGGGTCTATGGATCTGCCAGTGCAGCGAGATCTCGAGGCATCACACGCCATTCGGTGTTCTATTTTGAATCATGCAAGAGGGGGTCACTCTCAAAAGTTTATAGGAATAGGTTCTCATGCAGGTCCGAGAGCAGTGAGGGTGGTGATCCATAAAGGTGCAGTATTAACATCCCCTTTACATGCAGAGCACTTGACTGCAAATGTCTCAAACATAGGAGTCATAGAGAAAGGGGAGGCAAAGTTTTATAATCCAAATCTAAAAAGCTTAGAACTGTGGAAGGGAAGGTGTTGGAAAGCATGAAAAGAAAGATGGAGAATGAGTGTAGAAGACAATGTCGCGATCAAAGATATTTTGAATATGGTTGGAAAATGATCATAGGTCATTTTTGTGGAAAATATGTCACCCCATCGGCTCTAAAACATTAGTTGGTTGAAAATTGGCATTATTTACTAGGATACTGCCTAGTTTATCATACTCTAGCAAGAGGTTGGATATGCATTGTTTTTAACAACCATGAAAACACGATGAAAGTTTTTAGCCATGTATGGGGATGGAGACCATCACGACTGGTTCTCAAGGAATGGTGAACCTCATTTGATCCTTCACGTGATGTCATCTCTCCCTCCAAAATTTGGGAAATATTGCCTAATCTCCCTCTAGTCTTTTGGCATGAAGAAATTCTGGTGGAAATCCGGAACAACATTGGCAAGTTCACCAGTTTGGAGCTGGGATGGGAGTAAAAAATAGATAAGCATTGGGCTTGGCTACAAATTGAAGTGGACCTCCCTGACGGATTACATGATGAGATTGAGCTCGTTTGGGGGAGTTTCTCAGTTAGTCAAAGGATTAACTACTGGAGAGTCTGGTTCTGATGTTTTGGATGTCATGCGGTTGGACACCTACAGATGCAGTGTAGTTGTTCCCGAGCCATTTCCCTCCATTTGTTAAATTCTAGAAAAGGAAACAATAAGTGGTGGAATCAGAGTCAGAATTGGTAGCAGAAGGGGTTGAGATGGAGAAAGGTGGACTGAACCATGCTTGGCTCAATTCCCCACGTGTCAGCTCCTACAAGTCATCACAAGCGAGATCATCTAGTAAGATATGTAGTCCCATTTTACCGGTGCAGTCCCAATCATTAGAGGATTCTTCGGTTAATCTCGAGGTACAAGGTTTGGAGATTCCAGTCCCCCCTCGCATTCTACTCATAAGTCTCCTTGTACCCCAAAACCCATTTCTTCCTCGCTCATCGTGGGTCATGGCTATGAAGAAAACCCGTCGCACTGTGTGTCACCCCTAAAAGAGGTGAAAAATCTCCCAGTGGACGCCCCATGCAGACTACCCGGTCTTTTTCTTCCTCTCCCTTCCCTAATCAAAATTTTGCTTTGAAATCCGACTATTTACTTCGGTCAAAGGTTAAAAGGGGTCCATATTTAAAGGTTGTTGGCGGTCTGGCTATGGAAAAAGGGATTGGGGGTCATGCAAGTAGGAAATCTAGGATCTCTCTGGCTCAAATTCAAGCGGAAAAATAAATTTGAAGCGGGAAACAAACAACTATCGTTCAGGCCCTTGGAGCAATGAACGAGTTTAAAAATGATTATGCTATCTTTCAATGCACGCAAAGTAGGGGGTGCTCCAAAAAAACTAGACCTCAAACGATTATGATTTGTTGTTAATCATGACATCTTGTTGATATAAGAGATGATGTGTAGTGGTGCAAATACAGAGGAGGTTTTTAGTACCTGGCTCAAAGGTTGGTCCTTCTGCTCAATAGAAGTTGATGGTCTATCTGGTGGGCTTCTTATGACGTGTAGCCCAAAGGTAAAGGTGATTGATACTTCTTTCTTTCCTTCTTATATTGTTGTTCAAGTGTGCGATAACTTGCTCAATTACTCTTTTAAGAATTGTAATGTTTATGGGCCCTATGCAAATCAGAGCCCCTTTTGGGACCGGTTAAGTGAGTATTGCTTTTTAAATTCCGGCGAAAACTTTCTAGGGGGGGATCTTAATTTTACTTTATCCCTAAATGAGGTTTGGAGCTAGAATCCTCATCAGGATCAACATGAATCTTTCTTCTAAAATTGGTTGGAGAAGCATCATCTGTTTGATTTAGTCCCAAAAAATATTTCATATACCTGGAGCAATGGGAGAAAAGGTTCGGGTCTGGTAGCTAAAAGACTAGAAAGATTCATGTTTTCTGAAGGTCTGATTGATAATCGCTGGTCATTTAAATCTGGGGTGTAAATTGGAGGGATTTCAAATCATTTTCTTATAGTCTTGGAAGTGTCCAAAGCAGGTCCTAAGCTGTCACTCCCTATGCAACTCAACTAGGAATGGCTTAAGGAAGAAGATTACCATAAGATGGTGGAGGAATCTTAGCTCCCTTTGTTGGAGGACTCTGGTTTATCTTTCATGCAACAATTTGCAAAAAGATTGGCAAAATTTAAAAATCTACCATTTCTTGGGCGAAAGGATTAAAAAAAAAAACTAGTTGTTATCTTTGAGGTGGAATCTAAACTTGGGTCCCTACTCATTGAGCATGAAGTGGGATCCTTAACTAAAGAAGAAGAGACCTTGATCAAGGATCTAATGAAAAAAAACCAAGATTTTCTAGTGGCAGAGGAATATAATTGGAGACAAAAAAACAAAGTTGTTTGGATCCGAGAAGGCAACAACAAAACTAAATTTTTCCATAAATTCGCCAGCTATCGGAGAATGAACAATTCCATTTGAGAAATCAAGGATATAGAAGGGCACAAGGTGATCGGTTTCGAAAATATAGTTGATGCATATAAAAAAAAAATCTATGGTTTGTTTAAGGAGCCAACAAATTGTCCCATTGTAGAGATTCTAAAGGTTATAAACCTCTTCCCTTCTACTATTTTGGCTGGAATGAACCTCTCCTTACATGAAGAGATCTTAGAAAATGAGATTTTCTCAATTCTAATGTCTTTCCAAAAATACAAAAGTCCATGTCCCGATGGTTGATTGTAACACCCCTCTTTCCCCCAACTTGTAATTAATCATAATTTATGATTTCCATACAATGGCTTGCAAATATTGTAAACATATTATTGTTTAATTGTAATCACCGACAATTGAATGGTGGGTGAAGCCTTAAATCATCGACCATGATATCACTATAGGAATGAGGGGAGGTTCTATTAAGTTAAAGGACCCCAAGCCACCTTGCGGAAATATTAATTGGAAACATTCAGATTATTCTCCCTTAACTGAGATGACAAGAAAATTCAATTAATGAGAAGGGGTTGGTAGTTGAACAACCAACTACCCCAATTAATGGAATTATGGAGGGCTATCAGAAGGGACAGGCAGTGGTTAGCTATAGGACACTAGGAAAGATCACCATGGGTCCCCAGTATTGACCCACGAGTTGCCTTTCGACAGAAGAAACAGAAGGACAAGTCGAGAACCTGCCTAAATCATGCGCGCAAGAAAAAGCACACAGAGAGAGAGAGAGGAAATGAGAAGAGTTCAGGCCTTGGAGGGAGAGAGTTGTGAAAAGGAATGCATGAGTGTGTGCAAGAGAAGAATCAGAGAACCCATAGAAGGGTTTGGAGATCTTGAGCATATAGAAGACCCGAAACCTAACCTGAGCTAACAGGGCCACAAGCTTGATGCTGGGAAGGTATCTAATAAACGTCAAAGAGGCCTGGGCTAGGTGGGTGTATGGAAAATCTCTACCAAGAGTAGAGTGAAGGAGAGTAACCTTCAAATTTTAGTGAGAACCTGAGAGAGATTCCCTAGTGGTATCATGGCTTGGCATGGGGGTGGCCGGAATGTTAAAAGTGATTGCATCTGAGCCTACGGTTGGGTGGAAAGGCGAACACCCACAATCAGTTGGTCGACGATCAATTGTAATAGAGAAGCATTTCATAGACTCTGTGTAGTTGAATTGAAATGCATGATTGGATGCTTGTACTTGCGCTATACATATACATACTTGATTTAGAGTGATGATGTTTATTGTAATTGCAAGCTCCTGCGTTTAAGTGACGGTAAGATGGCAAGAACAGTGCATGCCCTGCACAACTGAATATAAGCATTTTGTAATGTTTTGAGATAAAAGAATGAACTTAATTTTATGATTCCCTTGTGCTCAATATATATAGATATATATATCCATCGTTGTGATGGGAAATCCATGAATGGAAACTAGGATAAGAAGTTAATAGTTGAACGTAAGGGATCGAGCCCAAAGACAACCCTTGAGTGGTCTAAGTCCTTAATCGAATGAAAAACCATGTTTTGATCTCAAAGAAATCACAGTCGTTGGATCGACGGAGCGAATAGATCCAGACCCTTTATTGGAGCAGGTTACCATGCATGTAGAGAATGTACCCGAGTTAATCTGGACCGTTAATCAGGGATTAACCCATAATTTACCTTTGTCATAGATCTTGTGGTCTCGTTTAAGCGATATTTGGGGGAGAGGTAACGTCAACATGATGTACCATGCTGACTTGGAACGCCAACGTGTGTAGAAGTTTATAGGTGTGAGCCTGTGAATGGAAACAGGTATTTGGCCGGTGGGCCATAGTGCAGGCCCTTAGGTGAACTATGTCTTAGACCTCTGTTTTAGCCTTGGACGTCGGACCAAAAGTTTGAAAGATATCAACTGTTGATCGAAGTACATATGGGATGTGATCTCGGTCTTTGATCGACATGGAAGCCCTTAGACGTTGACGAGAGGAGGGATGACATCATGTTAACGTTATGTTGATATCATGAGCCTACATGTATAAGGAATCCACGTGGAGGCCTGTAATTGGTTGAGGTAACAGGGAGTGGGTTCCTGTCGAGTTTAAGGTTTGGAAAGGTGAGATGAATGGGTCTGTGAGTCCGCCAACCCGTGAACCTGACAAACTCACAAAATAATCTAAGTGTTGATACTTCTCGGACGAACTTATGGAGGAGAGGTACATAATTGTACATCCACAAGTCCATGAGTTCGTGTAGATGGAAAAGTGGCTAAGTGTTGAGACACTTCGGAGGGACTTATGAAGGAAATAATTATGCATCTATGAGTCTGCAAGTCCGTGTAGATGGAAAAATAATCCAAGTGTTGAGACTTTTCGGGCGAACTTAGGAAAGGAAGAATTATGCATTCATGAGTCCGCAAGCTCGCGTACATGGAAAAATGGCTAAGTGTTGGGACCTTTCGGACGGACTTATGAAGAGGAGGTACATAATTGTATGTCTGTGAGTCCACGTAGATGGAAAAGTGGCTAAGTGTTGAGACTCTTCAGATGGACTTATGAAGGGCGGGATAATGCATTTGTGAGTCTACGATCCCATGTAGATGGAAAAATGGCTAAGTGTTGAGAGTTTCAAATGGACTTATGAAGGGGAGGTACCAAATTATGCGTCCGCGAATCTGCGAAGAAAAAAGAAGCTAAGTGTTGGTGGTGGTTTCATGAAGAGTATGAATATAAACCATGAGTCCGCAAGACTGTCGCCCGTGAGTCCGTGAATACAACAAGGCGACTAGGATGACATATGTCCATTACTAGAAGGGTGACGAGCTGAGTGGGTTTCAGCTGGCATGGACAACGAAACGTTACGTGGATGCCACGTGACAGTAAGAGAAATGTTGTCTATAAAAAACCAAGAACTTTGGGAAGTCATAGCTTTCATTCCAGAGATCAATTCTCAATGAAATTACCGACCTTGGAAATCCCTTGAGGAGTAGAAGAGGAGGGAGCTATGATGGAGAAGATTTAAGGTTGTTAAGAGAAGCAAAAATTTAATACCTCGTCCCTTAAAAAGGTGCTTAGGGGGTCAGGTCTATTATAGGTTTCACGGTTGAATATTTTTTTGGATTCTATGAGCATATCAAATGGGATCTACATAAAGTGGTTAATGAATAAAAAAGGTTAGGAAAAGTTTCGGGGCCTTTAAACTCCACTTTTTTAGCCCTAATCCCCCAAAATTAATCTCCTTCCTCGTATGAAGTTTTCATACCCATTGCTTGTGGCAATCTAATCTACAAACTCATTGCCAAGATCGTTACTAATCACCTTAAAATTTTATTTAGTGGTTTCATTTCTGAGGAACAACATGGGTTCCTCTTCAATCGTCAAATACATGACGTTGTCTCCATAACCCAAGAAGTGTTCTATTCTGTCAAGCTCAAAAATATCCCTTCAATTGCAATGAATCTCAATTTGTCAAAAGTTTACGACAAAGTGAGCTGGAATTTTGTCACACTCACTTTGATTCAGCTAGGGATGAACTTGGAAACGATCAACTGGATCATGTGGTGTATCAAAACCTCTTCTTTTGTTGTTCTTATAAATGGGGTTCCCTACCTTCACTTCTGATCTTCTCGAGGGATCTGTCAAGGATTCCCTCTTTCTCCCTTTTTGTTTCTAATCATTGCGGAGGGCCTTAGTCTGCTAATAAAAAAGGATCACAATCAAGGACTTCTCAAAGGAATCAAAATTGCATACATAAGGATTCTTACACATTTATTATTTTTTGATGATGTGATTCTCTTTGGTGTAGGATCTGTATCGAATTTCCAAGCATTGAAGAATATCTTAGATCTTTTATGTACCTCCACAGGAATGAAAGTAAACAAGGTGAAGTCATATGTGTTGATCAGTGGTTTAAATGAGGAAGATATAACAATTTTGGAGGCCTTATTGCCTTATTCATGAAAACCTCTAGACGAAGCCCTGAAGAATTTGGGTTTTGTCTTAAAACCAAATGATTAGTTTTTCAAAGACTAGCTCTGATTATTCATTAAAATTCAGAAACATATTTCTTTTTGGGCTCATCGATGGCTTTCCAGAGGTGGGAGACTAGTTCTTCTGTGTTGAGTAGTATCCTAGTATATTGGGCGTCCATAGCTAAAATACCAAAGGGAATCATATCAAAGATCAAAAAAATGTGCTTTCTGTTTTTATGGGGTAATTCCGAGAAGGGAGGCATCCCTCTGGTTAAGTGGTCGAAGTTGTCCATTCCCAAGGAGCTGGGAAGATGGGGTATAAATAATTTGTCTTAGTTTTGTTGAGCACTTGTAGCTAAAAGTATGCGGATATTGGTCCATAATGAAATGCTTTAGGGTAGATTTATGGCCTCCAAATATCTTCCAGGAACCTCTTTCATTGATTGGATCGGGCTACTGAGGAAGTTAGCGCACAATAGCTCAATCTGTTGGAAGGCAATGGTTGAGGCGTTCCCCCTGGTAGGTGATCATTTAGTCTGGAACATGGATAATGGTAATCAATTAAGGATAGGGGTAGACCCTTGTGTCAATTCTGGGGAAGATTACAAACTCCTTGATGAACTAGTGAATGTCTTGCATGAAAGTGGTATTCACTCTTTAAAAGACGCAATGATAAGAGGCCTAGATCGAGTAGGTAGAAGTCATTGGAAGTTGGCTGAAATTTTAGAGCTGGAAGGTGAAATTGCAGTCTTATGGGAGGAATATTTATCAATTCTAAGGTAAAACTTTAATTCCCCATGGGAGGATGAAGATAAGTCCCTTTTATGGACAAGAAATGAAAAAAAGGTAGCTACAACACAAAATTAGGATATCAAATGATGGATGATGAAGCTCACAACGAAGAAAATAAATGGTGGTGGAAGTTTATATGGGCTCCAAGGGCGTTGATCAAATAAAAAATTATTCTCTGGTTGTCTCTAGAAAACAAGATGCTAACATGGTACAATGGCTTGAAAAAAGGATGGGTAGGTCCCAATAGATGCTCACTATGCAAAACAAATCTGGAATCTATTCAACACCTATCCACTCAATGTCCCTATGCTCTTCAGGTTTGGATGGAAATTGAAAAAGACTTCAAAGTTTAGAGGTTGTGTCCTAGAGGAGATCTAGAAATATTGCTTAAACAGTGGAAGGATGAAATCAAAGTCCAATCGGTCATTACAATTTGATGTAGGAGCATAAACAACGCGTCAGTAGCCAACGTAACAATGCATTAGGAGGGAGCAGATATCGAGGAGAGAGAAGCACCAACCTTCTCATTTTGAGTTTAAATCTAATATTTAATGTAATTAAATTTTATAAGGCTTGAGGAGTGCTGAGCCATTATATTTGTGTAAGGCTGCATGTAAGTCACCTTTAATGGTTGACAGGTAGATGGATCTAGATCTGATTCAGACTAGATGTATATTTATTGTAATTTAATGTAGGTAGGTGGAGGAAGGCTCAAGAAGCCCCTCTTTTGTAAAAAGAATAATGTATTGAGATCAATATACATTAGAAGGCATTAAAGCATTAGATGAGATTAAAGCGCATTAGAGAATTAGAAGAGAGATAGGGAAGCTCATGAGAAGATCAAGAGAAGAGAGGAGAGGAAAGAAGAGTTGAGTCTCTGTTGAAGTCTAGTCTTCTAAACATTGTACAAAGCATTCAGATTTAATACAAAGGCAGATTTCCTTGCATATGAGTATGTGTGTGTGTTATGTGAATGAGCATGTGTTTACTGTTTGTTTCCTGAATACTTACTGTGTATGTTTATGAATGCTATGAGGATTTAAATGTCCCTTTGTAGGATAAGATAGAATTCCCTATTTGTGTGAATTTATGGGTTGTTCTCGACTCTCAGGGCTAGTGCAAGGAGTGCACACCAGAGTTTTTGGAAAACTCTGAGAAGCCAGTGTAAGGTGTGCACAAGAACTCATTCAGGAGTTCTGTGAGGAGCGTGTCAGGTGGGAACACAAAAATGGGTCATAAGCTCAGAAGGGATAGTGAAAAGAGTACACAGAGCGAGCGCAAGGAGTGTGCTTACACTCAGAGCAGTGTAAAATCTCAAGGGAAGGCCAGTGCATGTGTGCATAGAGGGAGCGCAAGGAGTGCACGAAGGACCAAGCTCAAGGGCCTGTCAAGCTCAGGAGAGATTGCGTAATTTTACGAACAATGAGTGCAAGGAGTGCGCCTATACTCGCAAGAGTATAAAAGCTCAAAGGTGAAACAAGTGGAAGGAGTGCACAGTGCCTGTGCAAGTAGTGCAGAAGGAAATAACTTTCTAAATTTCCAGACTGCAAAGCAAGTACAAGAAGTGTGTAGGAGAACTTGTTGTAAGTCTCAAGCTCAGAAGGAAGAGCGTAGAGTGCTAGGAGGGCACAAGAGGTCATCTGAAAGAATAAAGGACTGAACCCTTTGTAGCAGGAGAGTTGGAAGCTCAAGAGAGACAACACAAGTGTGTGCAGAGCCTATGCAAAGAGTGCATGAGGCAATAACCTTTCTAAGTTCCAGACTGCAGGAGAAGCACAAAGTGTGTGCCAGTGTTCAAATTGTTTAAAGGAGAAAATCTCAGAGGAGAGGAAGCACAAGGTGTGCGCCAGAGGTTCGAGTCCTTTGACTAGACAAAGCTCAAGGAGGGACAATGAGAATAAGTGCCTAGAGAGAGGAGAAACCTCTTTGAAAGAAGGCAAACGAACAAGATCTTTTCGGGAGAAGACATACTCTCTCTCAACCGTTGGATCAAGGTAAGGAGCGCAGACTTTAAACCCTTAAGTACTTTAGACTTCATTGCTTTAGTTGTTTTCAAGTTTTGTTTTAAAGGAGGCAAAAGCCCCGAAGGCCCGAAGCCCCGGAGTGAATCTACACCGTAGATCACTTGGAGGGGTGTGAGACGTTGGATTGGTTGTGTATAGATCTGGGTTGTTGGATCAAACCCCAAACCATAGGAGAAGCTCGTGCGAGAAGATAAGATCTCAACCATTGGATCTGCGTGCTGGTGAGTGTGATTCGTAGATCTCACAACATTTGGAGATTTAGGACTTCAAAAGAAGTTGGTGATTGTTGCGCTGAGTAGGGAAACTCTCGAAGTCCTGAACTCTGAAGTGAATCCCGACCATTGGTCGTCAGGGACACGTGTTAAAAAATTAGTGAGTGTCCAAAAGTTCGGCAATTCGGAGGATCGTGGGTGAAAAGTGTTCAGGTGTGAAAAGGCTCGAAGCCCATAGTAAATCCAGGTCGTCCATTAATGGGGACACGTGGACTGTGGATCTCCGTCCTTCGCCAATTCGGTGTTCGGGTGATTTGTGGTGTTATGTTGTAAGATCCTTCAAAGCCCGAAGATGAGGAGTGCCAGTCGGGGAGTTCACCAGTTCGGCATTCAGGGGAGTTAGCGTGTTGTGTGGTCAAAACCTCCAAAGCCCAAAGTAGCAGAGCGCCAGAGCCCCAAAGCTCTGGATAAGGGCCTTTCAAATAAGTGCTTGATTATAGCCCTTGATCACATGATATTTTGGCCGAAGTTAAGGGGCTAGCACCCAAAAGTTGATTTTGGGGAAAAGGGGGGTTAGAGGAGGAGCCCGCAGGGTTTGGATTTGTACGGACCTGCGCATAGGGAGATTTTTAAGGGCTTATGAACATTAAGAGAGGATACAACAGGGATCCGAGAGCTAATTCAGCTCCAGCAGAATGATCCTAGATCGGGAGGTTGCGCGAACCCCTAGGAGGGGTGGGGGTTTGTCTGTAGACAACAGGCGAAGGAGGAGGAGACAAAGTATTGACGATCTATGTGGAGAAATGTTTGCAGTGAGAAACAGACAACATAATTTCTAGGAGGGCAGGGAAAGGAGAAAATGGCTAATGAAGACCATAGATAAGGTCCAAGAGGAGACTGCAAGCATATGAGCAAAGAGGAGATGGATAAAGAGCTCAAGGAGACCCAAGAGGAGCTCGACAGGTTGATGTAGAGAATGTAGCAAGAAGAACAAGGGAGATGGATGTATGAGTGGCCCATGAAGAGGAAGGTAAGGTGGTGTATCCAAAAATTAATTGCCAGGAAGCAAGAGCATATGTTGAGGAGGTGGCTGAGGCAAGTGGAAAACCTTAGGAGCACAGAGGAGGAGATGGTTTATGTTTGTGAACGAGAAGATGGAGAAAGCCTCATTGAGGAGGAAGAGAGATCAACTGAAGATTTCACAGATTTCTAGGAGGGAAATGAGAATAAGTTAGTTGAAGATATCAAAGATTGCTAGGAGGGCAAGAAGGAAAATTCAAGTTGTCAGGTGGGCAAGGAAGAAGAAATGAGACTGTCTGAAAGTCTCAGGAACTCAGAGGAGAGTTCAGATCGGCAAGGAATGTTGATAAGAGAGGAAATGGATCATCAAGGAGTGCTGACAGGAGGGCAGAAGGATCAAAAGTGCATTATGATCATTGGGGGAATCAACATATTCCTGCCAAGAATCCCAATAGAGGCCAACGCATGTGTTGCACATGAGGAGGTGATGCAGGAAGCATCCGAGGAAGACGCCATTGGGCCAAATGTTTTTAAAACTAATAGTTTATGTGTAACTGCAGGTGTAGGAGAAGAAAGACACCCAACAGAGATTGTCATGGGGGAGGAGAAGGAGAATATACTAAAATATTCCCAAGAGATGAAAGAAAAGGAAGCCCACATAGTTGTGAGCCAAGGAATGTTGATCCAGGTGGATATTAGTGGCCACCCACCTATTCCAACTGGCTCCTCTTGTCCGTTTTTAGTTCAACATGTTCTTCTGTACTTCTTTGTAATTGTGGGTTATACACTTCTGGGGCTGTTTGAAGCCCTACACATATTCCAGGTGAATATTGGTGGCGTCTCACTTAATCCAACTAGCTTCTTTTGTATGTTTTCATGTTAGCACATCTTGTTGTACTTCCAAGGCCATTTTGGAGCCCTAAACAATATTTTTCTAGCTCACCACAATCAAACTATAGACAGAGTCAGAGTTTGATGGCATAATGTGTAGTTCTCTAAAAGACCTTTCCAATGGGCTATCACACACCTAAAACGGAGGTCATATGCAAAAGTTACAACCTTGGGAAGTTGAGGTACCAACTTACCTATAAGGGCCCACATAACTTTTGGCGTTTCACCTCCTAGGGTTAGGTTTTTGGATGTCTAGGGTTTTGGAATTCATGAGTAATATCAAAAAGGACTTTGGAGCCTCATTGTAATGATTCTTCTTAGACGGATTCACGTAGCAGCCACATCTCTTCTCAGAGATAGCTACCACCATTCGAGCAAGTGTTTCAGTTATGCAGTTTTACAGTTCCAGCCTATTTCATTTATTCAATAGAAAATATTGTTCATTGGATATTTGTGTTGTTCTTCATATCTATGTGCTTATTGTATTCAATCTGTTAATCAGTTCGTTCCGCTCCTAAATCCGGATCAAATTTTCAGGAGGAGCATTCAAATGCCATACTCACTCAGTGGGAGGAAGAGTTGAAGATGCTGGAGGATTGGTTAGACAATCCAGAGACAAAGGAAGACTGCCAGAAGGAGACAATCATGCAGAGTGGAGAAGAATTCCAGTAGGAGAAGCAACTAGATGAAGTTGGACTTATGCCAACCCAAGGAGATGATAGAGGAACCAAGGAACTGGCAGAAAGAAAGTTGTCTGAGGAGATGGCTGAACAATAACTCAATAACATTGCTATAGAAGTGGATTCTGCAGTGGAGAGGCAAGCCAATGCCACAAGAGGTGAAGTTAGCATGGGAGATCATGATGATCTGCCCTTTGAAATGTGTGAATAATTGGAAGCCCTGGGAGAAGGAGCAATAACCCAGAGGAGGCTCGTTCAACAAGTCAAGTTGGAGATTGATGAAGAGGAGGAGATGTAACAAAGCAGACTGCAGGAGAGGAGCCAACCCATGGACAAGTTGGACAAAGAGATTGAGGAGATAAGGAGACTGATGTTGAAGTCAACAGAGGAGACAATTAATGATAAGTGGAGGTTGAAAAGAAGAGATTGCAATGGCAATATGAATAGGGAACTGCAACATAAAGTTTGGAAACCTAGAGGAAAGCTTGCAGCAACAACAAGACATAAACAACAGCATGGCACAGGAGTAGATGGACAACTTCAGAGTGGAGTTTGGGATACAGGAGAACTCAACAACAACAACAGAGGAGCCATGAGCAAGAGCTCATGATTTTGTTAGCAGAGGAGTATGATGCGGGAGCATCAACAACATGTCAACATATAGTGCAACAACGCACTAAGAGGGAGCAGATCCCGAGGAGAGACAAGCACCAACCTTCTCATTTTGAGTTTAAATCTAAAATTTATTGTAATTAAAGTTTTTAAGGCTCGAGGAGCGTTGGGCCATTATATTTGTGTAAAGTTGCATGTAAGTTGCCTTTAATGGCTGACATGTAGATGGATCTAGATCTAATTCGCACTAGATGTAGATTTATTGTAATTTAATGTAGGTAGGTGGAGGAAGGCTCAAGAAGCCCCTCTTCTGAAAAAATCCCAATGTATTGAGATCAATAGGCATTATAAGGCATTAGTGCATTGGATGATATTAGAGCACATTAGAGAATTAGAAGAGAGATAGGGAAGCTCATGAGAAGAGCAAGATAAGAGAGGAGAGGAAAGAAGAGTTAAGACTCTGTTGAAGTCCAGTCTTGTAAACATTGTACAAAGCATTTAGATTTAATACAAAGGCATATTTCCCTGCATATAAGTCTTTGTGTGTGTATTTTGTGAATGAGCATGTGTTTACTGTTTGTTTTCTGAATACTTACTGTGTATGTTTATGAATACTATGAGGATTGAAATGGTCCCTTTGCAGGATAAGATAGAATTCCCTATCCGTGTGAATTTATGGGTTGTTCTGGACTCTCAAGGCTAGTGCAAGGAGTGCACACCAGAGTTGTTGGAAAACTTTGAGAAGCCAGCATAAGGTGTGCGCAAGAACTCATTAAGGAGTTCTATGAGGAGCGTGCCAGGTGGGCACACCTGAACAGGTCATAAGCTCAGAAGGGATAGTGCAAAGAGTGCACAGAGTGAGCGCAAGGAGTGCACCTACACTCAGAGCAGTGTAAAAGCTCAAGGGAAGGCCAGTGCAAGTGTGCACAGAGGAAGCACAAGGAGTGCGCGAAGGACCAAGTTCAAGGGTCTGTCAAGCTCATGAGAGATTGTGTAAGTTTACACAGAGCGAGCGCAAGGAGTGCGCCTATATTCACAAGAATATAAAATCTCAAAGGTGAAACCAATGCAAGGAGTGCGCCTATATTCACAAGAATATAAAATCTCAAAGGTGAAACCAATGCAAGGAGTGCACAATGTCTATGCAAGGAGTGCAGAAGGCGAGAACTTTCTAAAGTTCCAGACTGCAGAGAAAGTGCAAGAAGCGCACAAGAGAACTTGTTGTAAGTCTCAAGCTCAAGAGGAAGAGTACATAGTGCCAAGAGGACACAAGAGGTGGTCTGAAAGCATAAAGGATTGAACCCTTTGTAGCAGGAGAGTTGGAAGCTTAGGAGAGGCAACACAAGTGTGTGCAGAGTCTATGCAAGGAGTGCAGAAGGCAGGAACCTTTCTAAGTTCCAGACTGCAGGAGAATCACAAAGTGTGCGCCAGTGTTCAAGTTGTTTAAAGGAGAAAAGATCAGAGGAGAGGAAGTGCAAGGCGTGTGCCAGAGGTTCGAGTCCTTTGACTGGGAAAAGCTCAAGGAGGGACAGTGAGAATAAGTCCCCAGAGAGAGGAGAAACCTCTTTGAAAGAAGGAGAATGGACGAGATTTGTTCGGGAGAAGACAAACTCTCTCTCAACCCTTGGATCAAGGTAAGGAGCACAAGCTTTAAACCATGAAGTCCTTCAAACTTCTCCACTTCGACTGTTTTCAAGTTTTTGTTGCAAAGGAGGAAAAAGCCCCGAAGGCTCGAAGCCCCGCAGTGAATCTACACCATAGATCACTGGGAGGATTGTCAGCCGTTGGATTGGTTGTGTATAGATCTGGGTCATTGGATCAAACCCTAGACTAGAGGAGAAGGGCATGCGAGAAGATCAGATCTCAACCATTGGATTTGCGCGCAGGTGAGAGTGAGTCGTAGATCTCATGGCATTCATAGATTCGACACTCTGGAATAAGTTGGTGATTGTTGCACGGAGTAGGTAAAGTCCCGAAGTCCCAAACTCCGTAGTGAATCTTGACTGTTGGTCGTTAGGGACACGTGTAAGAAGATTAGCGAGTGTCTGAAAGTTCGACAATTCGGAGGATCATGGGTGAAAAGTGTTCAGGTGTGAAAAGGCTCAAAGTTCTAAAGGCCAGAGTAAATCCAAGCCGTCTGTTGGCGGGGACACGTGGACCGTGGATCTTCGCCTTTTGCCAATTCAATGTTCCGGTGATTTGTGGTGTTATGTTGTAATATCCTCCGAAGATTGAAGCTCTAGAGCACCAGAGTAATGAAGTGTCAGAGCGCTAGTCTGAGAGTTCACTAGTTCAACGTTCGGGGGAGTTAGCGTGTTGTGTGGTCAAAACCTCCGAAGCCCAAAGTGACGGAGCGTCGGATCCCTAAAGCTCCGGATAAGCACCTTTTAGCTAAGTGCTTGATCATAGCCCTCATTCACATGAGACTTTGGCCAAAGTTAAGGGGCTAGCACCCAAAAGTTGATTTTTGGGAAAAAGGGCGTTAGAGGAGGAGCCCACAGGGTTCAAATTTGTACGGACCCGTGCCTAGGGAGATTTTAAAGGGCTTGTGAACATTAAGAGAGGATCCAATAGGGATTCGAGAGATAATTCAGTGCCCGCAGAATGATCCTAGACCAGGAGGTCGCGCGAACCCCTAGGAGGGGTGGGGGTTTGTATCACAATTCCTTTCTTTTTTGTCTATTTTATTCGGTGGTCCAGAAATTGTGTAATTTTCCAAGATAGCTTTATTCCCTGTGAAGTAGTGGTAGATCTGATAAGTAAACTAACATGGGAATTATGGGTGAAGGTAAAGCATAAGAAGATAAGAGTGCCTTCAATGCCTCAACTGATAGAGGGGATCCCTTCGGGTTTCTTCGATGGGGCTAGTCAAGGACATCCCCCACGATGTAGTGCAGATGCAATTTTATATATCTCTCGACTCACTATTTCACGATTAGATATGAGCTCGGGGGTGGCACGAACAATAAGGAAGAGGTCTCAACCCTTTGGGCCTTATTATTCCATGTGGATATACTGAAGTTGAGGAAGGCACATGTGTTCAGTAACTTGCAGGTGGTGGTAGACTGGATAAATGAGACCCATGCTTTCCAGGTTGGGCGTTTACGTCCTTTAACGAGACATGTATGTTCAATCATTAACAATCTGGACTGGTTCTCCTGCAAGCACATCCTTTGCGAATTAAATGAGGAGGCAAATCGTCTATCTAAGGAAGCCCTGACGTTGGAGGACGACGCTTTCATTCTTCAAGAACACTATGACAATCAGTTCCATGATGAAATGAATTTTCGGCTGTAATATTTTTTTTTCACCCCTTTAAATTTTATTGCTGAACAAGTTTTAATCAATCCTCTCTTGAGTTTTTTTACTATAATGGAAAAAAAGATTGTTAAGAAATGTTAGAGGCATAATAAATGAATTGATAATTTTTGAAGGACAAAGATACATAGAATTGGAAAGTGTATATGAAGTGAAAAGGACAGTCCCGACAAGGACAACAATATGTTTATT
>ML867781.1:21134-34370 GCA_009831015.1 Picea engelmannii
TTAATGTTGAGAAACCCATCACATTACACGGTAGCATCCTATCTAAATTTTTAGCTATATATGGTGCACTCTCAGCATGAGTTACAAAAAGATTGTGTTGATAAGTGAAAAACTTACAAAATAATTTCAAGATTTTCACTACTTTATAATATATTAGCGAAATTCAATTCTACCTATGACTTTGTGAACATCCTATTTCATTTTTTATTGTTTTGGTTCATTTAGCTTCTTTGACACTTTGATTGGGGTTGTTTTCTTCTACTTTCATATCGTCGAGGGGGCATAAGAGATTGAACTATCATGAGAGGCTTGACATCAATTTTTGACCAAAACGAGTCAGCGTGTGCCTAGATTAGCGCCTAAAAAACACCCTGAACACAACACCTATTCACTCCAAAAACACTACCCCAACAAAACTGCGAACACACCGCTAATCAAAACAAAATCATGATTCATGAGAGAAACCCTGGACTTAGAGGTGTTTCAATAGAAGCATGAAGAAGATGGGAGGTCTCATTGTTCCCTCCTCCCACTTGATTACAATCATCAACGCCTACATGTAGATTAGACATTCCTTTAGACCATCAAGAACCATTTCATAACTTAGGGTATAGGCTCCCATGTGACCTAATTGTTGAAAGCCATGGTCCCCACCACTTGGAGTTGCTTGATTTTCCAACTGGTCCACTACCACATTGTTGTCTCTTAGGACGTGGTAGTAATACATGTGTGAGAACATAGAGGATAGTTGGCATATGCGACTTAAAACTAAATTCATCACGATGTTCATTGAGTTTGTGCCATTCAACATGTGTCAGATGAGTAATAGCGAATCTCCACAAAATATTAACTTTTACATTTTCTTTGCTAGAGCGAGCTTTAGATCCTGATATAATCCATACGTCTCTAATAGACAAAGGAGTAGAAGTAAAAGTCTTCATTGACATATCCATGTGTCCACCTTAATACAAAACTAATATTGTTTAGAATAATGACAACACGATATTTCTAGCCATGTCTTTTTTAATTCCACCCTAATACAAAACTAATATCATTTAGAATAAAGACCAACATTGTTTAGAATAAAGACAACACCATGTTATTATTTTTGCCATGTCTCTTTTATTTCCACCACAAAACTAATATTATTTAAAATAACGACCAACATCATGTTTTTATTTTTGTCCTTGCCCCTTTTTGTCCTTTGGTTACATACATGGGTTTCTACCCAAAAAGCTCATCTTCTTGTCCTCTGGGATACATACATGATTTTCTACCCAAAAAGCTCATCTTCAAGCTATTTGAGTGACCATAATAGTTTTTGTGATTTCAAAATCTCTTCTCCTTTTGTATATTATTTCAAGTTAGTTGTGAGGTGCTTTATTATTTGTTTAGGTTTATTATTCTGTGCAAGTTGCGGGCGATGACGATTTTGAACCTGGAACTGGTTTTGGCGCCCATGAAAGACAAAAGACTCTGCTCTTGGCTCTTGTAGAGCCCTGGACACACTTGGAAGCCCCCTCCTTTTGCTTAGGCTTGGCGAAGTCACTACCTCTCGGCTTTAGTGAACTCTCTGTGTGTTGATAGGACTGTCTCCTTTTTTAGAAACTGACGGACTGCTCCTACCAACTCTTGGCGTCTTGCGGGAGGTATTTTATAGTTTTTTCAAGGCGTTTCACATTTTAAGCAGTAATTGTCTTAATACTCTTGACTTCCGACATCTCTCCCCTGATTCTGTCTTTTTGAGCTATTGTTTAAGCTTTGTTTTGCTGTTTCCAAGATTCATTGTTTTCCTGACTCCTATCTGAACACTCTGACTTCCTCTTCGTGTCTCAATGTTGCTCTCCCCTCTCTTTTAGTTCCTTCTGCTTTCCACTTGACTTGCCAGTAAGGATGGGGCCCCTCCCTCCTGACTGATCCTTTAGTCTTTCCCGTTTTCTCCCTAGTCTCCGTTTGGAATCTTTTGAAGCTGCTCAATGGAGCCTAAGTGTTCGGATCCCTCTGCAGGGAGTCTGGGAGACCCATGGGACCACCCATAACTCCTAGCATCGATAGATGACCTCTGCAATAATCATTTCCGATTTAATAATCGTTCTGACACGCTTCCACATTTGAACTCCAGACCCACACAACCTACCACCACTACAAATTTGACACATCTGTCTGCATCTCCTGCGAGTGTCGAGACTTCACAGACCCTTTTAGAAGAAGCTCAAGCTAGCTCACCTGGAAAACTGAAGAGAAGTCACGAGGGGATATAACAGCTTGAAAAAGGATACGGGGGGAGAAGATCTCAACCAGGAAGCAGGCACTCGGACGGCTCCCCATATTTCAAATTTCCAGGCATTCGTAAGCATCCACAAAAGGTTTGGAAACCTAAACGAAGACATCCCAAGCTCATACTTGGAATGGATATTGGACTATCAGAAGCCTGCAACCTAGCCCTGTGCACTTTAGTAGGGCGGTTCGCATATAAAGAGAAATGTAAGCAGAATCTTGATGATTGGATTGCTAATAACTGGAAACCACTCCTTGGCTACCTGCCCAAGTTACACCTTCTTCAACATGGGTGGCTAGGTTTTATCTTCAAGACACCAGAAGACACTGCATTGATCCTGGGAAGCTTCTGGGCTATCGATGGGGGAACTCTCATGCTCAAATGCTGGAGACTTGGCTTTAACCCTTCCACGGAGTTCTTTAGCCACAGGCACATCTGGGTATTCCTTCCACGTCTCCCACTTCAACTCTGGAACCAACGAGCATTCGAACTTATTGGAGCATCCTTAGGACGTTTTCTAAAGGTGGATTTAAACTCACTAGCGGCATCGGATAGAAGAATGGCGAGGATTTATGTGGACATAGATATTCAGGCTGGACTTCCTGAAATTTTGGAGATAGACTGGCGTAGTCAACTTTATGCTTAGCGCCTGGACTACTTAGGTATTCCGTTTCGTTGTTATTTCTGCCGCAAAACTGGCCACCTGAGAAGGGACTGCTCAAAGTTCCCCCTTCCTGATGTTGTTTTGGATCCAGCGGAAGAGACGAATTTCAATGGTTACATCTCTTCACCTGAACAACCAACGGAGGAGGCTCCCTGTCCTTGAAGGGACGACACTACATCGGACGACACATTAGTGGGTAAGATCCATCAACTCTGTCCATCACTTTACAATACCTTCTCAACCTGGGATATGCTCTTCATTATTGAGCAGGCTGACAATATTATGCCTCCTGATCCCACGGTTGCTTTACCTGCTCAACCTGTCTCTCCACCTTTACCCACCTCTACCCTGCCAAACCCACCCGAGCCTATTCCACCAGACATCACCAACACTACTTACCCCCCACTTATTCCTGCAAGAGAATCGGAGACCGAACCTACAACAGTTTCAGAAGATACTCCAGATTCTTTCACCCTAGCTGGCTACACAGAGCCGACCCAATCTGAAACCCAACTAGATATCCTGCTTTTGGATGATACCCCTGTTACCTCTCTTCCATTTGATTCGATACCTATCCATACCTATCATGGAAACACTCTTATTCAACCTACCTTACAACACTCTGATCTTCCTTCATCTTCAAGAGTTATTCCTTCACTTGATCTGGATCCTACTTGGTCAAGAGGTATTGAGCTTGAACTATCGCCACTAAAAACTCGCAGTGCGTGCAAGAAGACAATGGCTGGATCGTCGACAACGGTCACTACTACTTCTGTTCCAACTCAAGGGGCGCTTAGAGGTTTAAAAGCCCTTGCTCGAGGGAAATCATGATCGTTTTATCCTTCAACATCAGAGGGGTTGGAGGACCCCTGAAACAAGCCTCCATGCGAAGACTTCTTGAGCAGACTCAACTGTCAATCATCTTCCTACAAGAAAAACTGGTGGACGCTTCTGTGACCAGGGATTTTTTGCATTAGTTCCGTCTGAGCTGGCTGTCCTGCGCAACAAGTTCTGTGGGAAACTCGGGGGGCCTACTAGCCTCTTGGGACCCTACCCCTTTTTACCTTTCCCCGATGCTCAGTCCAGGGGGGATTTTACTTTCCGAGACCTGTTTTGAACTCAACAGATCTATCAATTTGCTCAACGTATATGGCCCTTGTGTTGACCGTAAAGCATTCTGGCAGCGACTTGATGATCTGGGCTTACTGGCGGCAACGAATCTCATACTCACTGGAGACCTTAATTTAATTACCAGTCCAAAAGAAATGTGGGGAGAAAAGGCGTCGATTGATCCACTATTGAGCTTTTTTAATAATATTTTTTATAAAAATGCCTTGATTGATATGAAGCCAGCAGAGCTCCTGCCCACTTGGAGAAATGGATGACTGGGACCAGCAAGTATTGCTAAAAGACTCGACCGATTTCTAATTGTAGAGGGGCTACTCTTGCCTTCCTACAGTGGGCACGCATGGGTAAATCTACCCTTCCTATCTGACCATGCGCCAATTTGTTTACAGATAGGGGACGGCCATTTCGGTGTGGGACAACCCTTCAAATTTAATCTGTATTGGCTGAGGGAGACTTCATTTAATAATCTGGTTAATTCGGTTTGGAATGACTGTTCCCTCACTATTCCTGGAGACGCCCAAGGTAACCTGATCAGAAAGCTCACCAGATTAAAATCACAGACTATACATTGGTTAAAGGATAAAAAGGAACGGGAACAGGCCGAACTAAACAACATAGAACTTGAGCTGGAAGACCTTCTAAAACTAAAGCTACAGGACCATAGTCGGGCGGATCTAGACTATAGGATTCACTGTCTGGAGGAAGCCCAGAATAAATATCTTCGGGAAGACGAGGAGAGATGGCGCTTGAAAAGCAAAATGCTCTGGTTGGCTGGAGGGGATAAAAATACGCGCTTCTTTCACCGAATAGCCAGCTCTCGCCGATAAAAAAAGCACCTCTGGGATATAGAAGATGAGAACGAAATTCTACACCAATCACAGGCAGACATCAAATCGACGGCCTTCAATCATTATAAAGCTTTTTTCCAGGCAACACCAACACCTTCACTAGCAGCTCAGACAGAAACAACTAGCCTCTTCCCAAAGATGGTCACAAACGAGGAGGCTTTAGCTTTAGAATCCCCCTGTACAAAGGAGGAACTGTTAGAAGTTATCAAAGGTTTTAAGAAGGAGAAAAGTCCAGGACCCGACGGCTGGTCGGTCGAACTATACCTCCATTTTTTCGATCTTATGTGGCAGGACCTCCTGGATGTCATGGAGGATGCGAGAATCAGAGGAAAAGTAAACTCTCAACTAAATAACACCTTTATTGTTTTGATTCCTAAATCAAATCTTCCCAGGCAGTTTAAAGATTTCCGTCCTATATCACTCTGTAACCTCTGTTACAAAATAATCTCAAAAATCATTGCCAGAAGACTTCGTCCCTTTCTCTCCCGGGCACTTTCTGAAGAACAACTTGGCTTCCTAAAAGGAAGACAAATTCTTGATGTCGTTGGTGTTGCACAAGAATGCATACACAACATAAAGACAAAAAAACTAAAAGCCATTCTTCTAAAGCTGGACCTCAAAAAGGCTTTCGATTGCATTAACTGGAACTTTCTGCATCTTATTCTTATACAGAGTGGCTTCGACATCATTACAACGAATTGGATAATGGGCTGTATCTCCTCGGCCACCCTTGTTATTCTGATCAATGGTGAAGCAACAAAGGCTTTTCACTGTGAGAGAGGGCTCCGTCAGGGATGCCCACTCTCACCTCTTCTCTTCATTTTGATCTTGGAAGGACTCAGCATCTTACTCAAGAACAAACAAGCAGATGGGCATTCGAAAGGGATAAAAGTCGCGGGGCTGACACATATCCTGCATATCCTTTTTGTAGACGACGTGCTGATCTTGTCAAATGCTAATCTAGCTGAATGGACCATCATTCATTCTATCTTAATTACCTTTTGTGCTGTTTCAGGTTTAGAAATCAATGTTCATAAATCCGTCTTCCTGGTTTCGAATGCTCAGGATACTTTGCAAACATAATTAAAAGAGTTGTTCGGAATTGTTTCTCTTGAGATTTCAGAGGGATTTACCTATTTGGGATACTTCTTAAAATCCTCCACCTATACAAAAAAAGACTGGACCCGGCTAATTGACAAATTTGAAGGCAGAATACACAATTGGCAAAATAGATTGCTCTCTATGGGAGGTAGGTTTGTTCTGATAAAAGCTGTATTGGAAAGTCTCCCGGTTTTTTGGATGGCATTAGCCCACATCCCTGCTTCTGTTTTGAAGACCCTTCGTCAACTCATCTTTACCTTCCTTTGGACCGGAAGTAAGAAGAACAAAGGTTTTCACCTTAGCAAATGGGAGGTAATATCAAAACCAAAGTTGATGGGAGGTTGGGGCCTTAAAAATCTGCCTCTCTTTTATAGGGCGCTCTCGGCTAACACCCTTTGGAGAATTTTAACAAAACCTGGCTTATGGAGTAGAGTAATCAAAGATAAATATCTCCATCAACTACCGGTTCACATTTGGATCAGATTCGCCTCGGTGCGCCCTACAAAAGGCTCACAGTCCTGGAAACATCTCTCATCCTCCCTTCCGATCATATTACAGTGGATCTCGTGGAAACCACGAAATGGATGCTTGATTGAAGTCGTCAGAGACAACATTCTGGGCTTGGGCAGAAAATCCATGCTCTCTCCTTCTCTTCTCGCACACCTTCAAGATAAGAGTCTCATCTTCTTGCATCAATTCTGCATTCCGACCAAAGGGGGACCGTTAGGCGACACATGGCTCAAAGGCACGGATCTTCAGCTGGACTCCGAGTTTATAATCGAATGGGACGGCTTCATCTAGCTCATTAAGGAAGCTGGCGTGCGACTACAAGATAAGCCAGAGACCCTCATCTGGACGGGAGGAGACTGTTCCGGCCTGCTCAACGCAAAAAATGTTTACCAAGCTTTGGCATCAAATATCTGGAAACCATTAAACGCTAGCTAGAGACAGAGGATTTGGAGGGACGAATGCCCATTGAAGCTCAAACTATTTGCGTGGCTCCTGATCGAAAACAGATTACTAGTCTAGGAAAAGATGCAAGCTCGAGGCTGGGAGGGCCCGAATCGTTGTATCCTTTGCAAAATTTCCAGTGAAACAATACTCCATGTCTTCATTCATTGCTCCTTCATCCGCTCGATCTGGACTATTCTATCAACGACGATAAAGTTCACCTCTTCATGGTCGGGTTCCAGTGTTCACGGCTGCTTTCGCAAATGGTTCAATGATAACAGAACTCATACATTGCTCCCTGTCCACCTTTGCTGGCAAGTCTGGAAGGCCAGGAACGCAACGATTTTTAAAGAGAAGACTCCATCAATTCATAGAGTGTCAAACTACATTCTTGCTGAGGTGACCAACTCCGGTAAGATCTTAAAGGTTCTGCCCCCCATAAGGCACAAATTTGCCTTCCCAATTGACAGGGCAGTGGCCTGGTTCGACGGAGCGTCACAACAAGGGGGTGCTCTTTGTGGAGCCGGGGGAAAAACTGCTCTAAACCCCCACACCTGCATTCACTGGACACTTAATTGCGGACAGGGATCTAACATGAAAGCAAAACTTTTGGGTGCATGGGCATCTCTCGTTCTGGCAAGCCGCCACACCGATGAGCTGTTACTTCTTGGAGACTCAAAACTTACTAGCGATTGGCTGAATGGTCTAGCTGACTTCCAGGTGGCAGTCCTTGAATGCTGGACATAGAGAACCAAGGATGCTACACTACTGTTTAGAAAGCTCTCTTTCAATCACATTTTCCGAGAGGAAAACAACGAGGCAGATATCCTTTCTAAAAGAGCATTGCATCTACCATCGGGCCAAATCTGCTTTACAACATGGGAGGATGGCAATGAAGGACCAACCATCAAGATTAAGCTTTGAATTGTCATCTTTAGTTTTATTCTGAAAATCCATTGATCTGAAAGTTGATCATAGATGAGAATTCGATTTGATAGTCTTGATAGACATGGATTGCTCCAAGCATTTAGCATTTCTTCCTTTGTGAACTGTCTTTCGAGAAGACGGTTTTTGTAAATTTTTATATCCTTATGAATATAAAGAGCATTTTTTCTCGTGGAAAAAAAAAGAAGCTATTTGAGTGAGAGACAACGTTCATTATATTACCTTATATTCTCAAAAATCCAACACAATTAATTAACAAAGAAGGGAATTCATCAACCATGCAAACAAAATTATAAGTAGCAAGGGATATGAATCATGAAAGGGATTTAAGAAAGGATGACAAGTTTAAATATATGGAAAGGGATTATGGCTAGCAAGTAAAACATAGAAGATACCTTAATCCTCTGAAATCATAATCTTGAGTTTGTAAATATCACATAGATTACAAACCAAAAGAAGATTGCTTCGTGTTTATAACAACACCACATAATTCATAAGAGTGTATGCATGGTAGCTATACCTAAGTTTTCATTACTTGTACTCAAAGAAAAGCCTATGAAGTACGAAAATGAGGGTTTCAACTAGTAAATGTCCATCGATTTAGAAGGTGAAAAAGGAAGCTATGTTAAGGATACAACCTAATAAAAATGAAATGCATACAATCGTTGTCTTTGCACAACCCTTCCACTAAAAAATGATTAAAACCAAAAATACAAATGATAAACACTACACATCCAAATTTATGTAGAGACATGCCTACCTCAAATGAGTGAGTTGAGGATGATGACCAAACTATGTTAGTTGTGTTCTCGAGATCTTCAAAAACTCCATTACTAGACCAAACATAAGAGACTAAGGCTAGTGATCACTGGATTGCTCTTATAACTAGTTTGAATATGGTGTTGGACTGAGAGTTTATTACCTTGAAGCAAGCATAACACATCACATTTGTTGATGGAATATTGACATTAAAGTATCATTAAAAAAAAAAACGAATGAAGAAATAAAAGGTGACTTGCCATGATGTCTTAGTTCCTCTTAGTGCTGAGACCATCCATGTGTAAATTCCACTATCCACCATTGTATCATTTTTCATGCTTGTACAGGTCTCACTATGACCACGACTGCTTAACAAAAAACGCCTAGCCCAACTCCCCACTATAATTTCCATTGGAACAATCTCTTAAACTACCACTCAACATGCATCTTCTGAGATGACTTAATATTAATAAGTTTAATTATGTATTGATTGTACATCAAGAATGAGCATGGATTTCAATACTAACAAAGTTGAGAAGCATGTTGAATGGAGACTGAGTTGGGAAAGACAAGCATTCAAACCCAAACTTGTGATCGATGAACCAATGTATAGAACTGGCTCAATTACTAGCTTTTGAACGGTTGTTGGTGGGACTGCTAGGGTTTTTATTGAGTAAAATGGGTACAAGTGTGAAGGATATGCAATCAAAGGTAGAGCTAGATGGTGTGCTCAAGGAAGGAGGGCCCTCCATATTGCATTTTTGGGCAGAATGGTGCTAGGAATTCAAGCAGATGGATCAAGTTTTCTCGCATCTTTGCACCTGATAGTCTTTAATGGGAAAGGACCATAATAAATATGACTCCACCCCCTTTCTTTGATTGGAAATGGAGCTTGATAGGTTTCTCAGAGCAACCCTCCTACTAGCTCGAGAAGATATAAAAATGTGAAACATCATGTTGAGCCCAAAATAGTTTTTTGGGTCAACACCACTATTTGGAGTCCATTCTAAAATTTCCTCATCAACCTTCTCAGTTCGAGTCATACTCCTATGTCTTTGACATCATCCTCGATTTCCTCCATTGTCCTTTTGGTATCCTCCAAAAATTTACTATGGCAGGTTCTTGTTTCCACTTTTGCCGCCATCTCAACTTTGCATTTCCTTCAATGGGCTTTGCACTTGTTGTTATTTTTCCCCATACATTATATGTGTTTTATTGGCCATCTTACCACGTTCTAGATGGTTAAATGACTTCAGGAGGAAGGTTACTACACAAATCTTGAAATCGTTTATTTGTAATATGTTACATTTTTAATTGATGACAATATAAAAATCAATAATACACATTATTAATAAAATTTATTAAATTTCACTCATTAAACTAATATAATTCAAATTTATAAATATTTAAACCTCATCAACTCAATTAAAATTGTTTTTAAATAGTTTCATCTTACATAACAACTCAATTTATTTCAACTTTATAACAATATACCCAACTTTTTCAACTTTATAACAATATACCCAACTTTTGTTTATTAGTCCCTACCTTTAAATAGTTTCATCTTACATAACAACTCAATTTATTTCAACTTTATAACAATATACCCAACTTTTGTTTATTAGTCCCTACCTTTAGGCTGCAGGGACTATAGCAGTAATTGACTTGCCATTTATTAGTCTTTGCATGCAAATTCAAGCATGTATGAATGATTTATCCAGAGTTTCTCACATCAAGTTATATAAAAACTTTACTTCTTGCTAATAAAAAATTTATTTCTACCAATGTGATCAATGTTGGCCTTATTTGGCCTCATATTGAGGCAATGTTTGATCTTCCATGGAAACATAGATGCCAAAGTTACAATAAAACCAAATTCATTCCTTTCATAATTTGCCTCATGATTAATGTTACATTAATTAATTGTACATATGAATTATGAATGTAGCATTAGTTTGAATTTTTTTTGATTGATTCAAATTTCCATAGTTCAATTGTATATTTTCTATGTGCCTCGAATTCATCTTCCATGACCTCCTTCTACATGGCCTTTGGTGCACATGCCATGACCTCCTCCTACATGGCCTTTGGTGCACATGCCACGACCTCCTTCTACATGGCCTTTGGTGCACATGCCATGACCTCCTTCACACCTTCTACACGACATTTGGTGCACATGCCCTGACCTCCTTCTTTGTTGCTACCCTTGGTTCTACCTCTTACACTTCTAGGTCGACTGCTATTGGGTAAATTTTGACGAGGATAAATCCCATGTGACTTCGGTTAAAAGCCACAATAGAGCGGATACCCAAAGAAATGACTCGAAATTGAAACTCATATTAAGAAGTGTAACTAATTACTAGTAGTGGATAACCACCTAACTGGAATTCGAAGTTTAAAGAAGAGGCTTCTTGTAAGTCCTCACTCCGATATTCTCTTTGTAGACCTACACACAAAAGAAGGTATTCTGCATTAAAAATAGTTATGTAACTAAATTCTAACAATCAATACAAGATAAGTTCAATTACTTAAACCATTAACCAATAGATGCAATTAATCATAATCAGAAAGAAATCAACAAAATAAATCATATTGGACATGAAAAAAGAGAGTTCTCATTTGTAGTAACAAGGAGAAGTATGTATAGATAACACATGATCGTGTTGCAGCATCGACGAGAACTGATATCCAGATTCCTCTTCCTAGGTCATTGAAGATAGTCTGACCTCTTGATTCCTTGCTCCAGACGAGTGAAGAGAAGAAGACGAGGATCTTCCTCTCAACAAGATAACAAGGGGCGAGATGGCTAGAAACAAGGGGTTTCTAGATAGTGGAGACAGATCTTAAAACTCAGGATGAAAGGGACTTGAAGACTCAGTGGGATTTTGCTCGCATAATGGTGCTTCAATGAATGATTTCTGTCCTCTACCCAATGGCATGTATTTATACTTCAAAAATTCACTTGGAGTAGTTATACATGGGATATAGGAGGTAATGAACCAGAGAAACCCATTTCTATATTTTTTTGTGTTAAATAAATGCATACGCGTGTTGTTGAGGAGCAAAGGGCGTATATAAAGTTGCATACACGCCTTGTCATATAAAAATTTGTGTATGACTAGCCCGAGGGAGTTTTTTAAAGATTCAAAGTAGAAACCTTGGGGGGTTTTGGTATCCAAGAGGGAAATGGATTTGGGAATCTGGCCATCAAGTGCATCTATGCATATGATGTGGCAAAAATGTTATAACAGTAAACAACAACTTGCTTCGAAACCACCGGTCGGAAATATGCTAGTGATGCTATTGATGGCTAGGAGCCTAGAATAACAAGTTACATGCTTACGACAAGAAGATGATAGAGAGAACAATGTGGTGCTATTGATGGCTAGGAGCCTAGAATAACAGGTTAAATGCTTACTACAAGAAGTTGATAGAGAGAGTAATGTATTTTCAACCTTTTATAACAAGAATATGATGGTGTACTCTCAAATATAGTAGGTAGCTTTCCCTGATTAATAATATGTATACCTCTTGTATTAACAAAAATAAGAAAAAATAACAGCTATGTACTATAAAAATTCCCAAAAAGCATTATTTATACTAGGGCAGGATAAACTTATAGGAACAACTTCATCAATAATTTTCAATTTGCATAGTTCTTGAGTTGTAATTCTTAATTTCTTTGTTTCTTGTATAAAAGAAAATATGTATAAGACCAATAAGAAACATATGTACAAGACTAGAAGGAGAACTATGATAACTAACACTTCATTCTCATTTTACCAAAAGAAAAGATAGAATGAATTATACTATCTACATACATACCTGTTGATGGCAAAAAATGACCATGTTCAACATCATAGGGAGATCACCTGGTTAGGGCCCCAATTAGGCCCTTATCCGTTTGGGATGGTGATTCCGACTGGTTAAAGGTCCAGTTACCTTTATCTAAAACCAACTTAAGATAATTACTAATCTAATATATATATATATATATATATATATACACATGGCCTTGTATCTGCTAATGTATTTCGATACTTGCTTTTATCAACAGACAAAACAAAAGGAATTACCTTCTTGCAGCTGTAAGGAAGCAATCCTTAAGCTGACACAAGGGCTCGACTAAATTGTTCCTGCATGAGGAGACTTCAACAAAATGAAATAAATTAATCTAATTCTAAATCTAAATATAAATACAATGCAGAAAGTAAAGGGAACTAATTTGACTTGGTACTCAAGAGATAACTCTTAAAACAATAAAAGATGGACCATTAAAATGAAAAAATAGTTCATACAGATCAATGACAATTAAATCAAATTCAAATGACAAATTTTCGAGTAAATAGTTACTCAGAAATTGGATTGAAGTACAAGAGAAGATTAGAAATAAATAACAGATCTATAATATCATTAGAGCAGATAGTTGATCTAATAGACAATCATTCTCATATCAAACAAGAGTGCAAAATATGAAATAATTGGCACAAATTTGCCATTAAAAGAGTAAAATTTGCATTAACAAATAAAAATATTCGAATACAAATAATAAGCCTGATTTC
>WSFP011436542.1:0-21031 GCA_009831015.1 Picea engelmannii
TTTATTTTATGGCAGCCACACCTAAAAAGTCTTTATCACTCAAGCATAGGTATGCCTACCTTGGGTTTGAAACATGTCATAATATTTGTTTGATGTTTGTGTGAACCTTTCTATGGCCTCTCTGCGTCCATACCCTTTCTCGAAAAAGTATACAAAGTACTTCAGTAATCATCGTCTTCTAACTTCATACTTTTGGGAGCAATCTGTTACACCTCAAAATTATTCACTTTGATAGTGTCGCAAGTTTCGTCATTACAAGTGTTGAAAGTGTCACATCTTGTTCGCAAGTGTCGCATATTGACTACAAGTGTTGCAAGTGTCACAAACATCATACTGCCATATTTCCTATGTCGTGCCTCTAACGACATCATAAAGACACTTAATACACCTCAAAGACTAGTTTTGAAGAAGAGATATCACTTGACAGGGAGTACAAACCTTTTGTCGCTAAAAGAACCACTAAAAATTGGATTTTGGAGAGGACCACTCCCCTACCCACTATCAGGGAGTGTTGGTGCCCCCTGAGCCTCTTTGGGGGAGTGTCTAAATGCCCTGTGAACCCTTTCGAGGGAGCGCTACCCTTTTCTGAGCAAGTTTTGGGTTTGTTGAGACAAATAAGGGAAGAATCCCTCAATTCCTGAAGGTACTTGGATTCGAATAGATGGTCAAAGCATGATCTTAGGGAATATCCTCAACTGAAGGAGAGGAATCCTCAACTTATCCCAAATATATCTCAAGTGGTTGGGCCTCTCCAAGGTTATATAAGGAGGCCTCCTCATGGTGAAAGGGGAGATGAAGATTGAGAATTACATCAAACTTATGATCTCATGAGTGAGATGTCATCAAATCAATCAGTGGATATTACTTGAGCAAAGGGGTTGGACAAGGAGAACTAGAAGCTACTGCACCTTCATTCAAAGGATTTTAAGTACTTTTACTTGTTCTCAATAATAATCAATGCTTGGCCTGTTTCTTTCAAACTGATGCTTGTTCCACATGACTTTGTCTACAGTAGATGGATCTATGTTTGAGATAATCTCAGTAGAGTAGGAAGTCTTTTGTACCTTTTTTTGTTTTACAAGACCTATCAGGGAGCTCAGGATCGAAGCTCAACCATGACATTGCAAGGACAAACGTCGCTAATAAGGTACATATATTTCTCCTCCTCTTTCATTTATTAGCTTGATTAGATATAAAAGGAAGTCAGTGTCCATGTTAAGCACTTTTTTGTCTTGGCCTTAGGAGTCTAGAGACCAAGAGGCAATCCACTTGTCCGCAGGGGGATTCACCTACAACACTTAGCCTTGCAAGCTTCTTATGATCATGAAAAGAGCATTTACAATCCACATCCAATCACATAGATCTAACTATTAACACTAAGTCATCTTCCATACATCACATATATGAACTGTTACTTCTATCTAGCCTAAGCATCTATTCAGACATTACAAAAGTGGGCATAAGCATGGGTAAACCCACGGGACGACATCCCTTTCCCATTATATTAACCCAAAAACCCTAATAGGGGCCCCAATGTGGACCAATATGCTTTGTTTGGCGGTCCTTCTTTGACTAGCTGTCGCAGTTCCAAGATAGGTCAAAATCACCCAAGTTATCCCAAAACTTGGTCAAGGAACGACAGGCCCCCAACACTCACCTATGACTCGTCTCGAGTCACTCTAGTCTACACAATTCTGCTTCAAATTTCTCGAGCTTGGATTGAGTTGCTTTGTTGTGGCCTCCTGCTGGGTGAATTCCAGGATTGTTGTGTCATTTACTTGTCCTTCTAGGCATTGTTATAGAGTGATGACAACTTGCTTAAGTTATGCTCCCTAGATTTCGATCTCAGTAAATAATATGCATGCCTTGTCTTGCACTGGTTGGAGTTGCTGAGTTACTTCCATGACCTTGCTCTGGATCATATTTATCTGCTGTTGAGTTGTGCATTTTTCATGAGATCATTTTATTCTATCCACTGTAGACAGAGCCTTCAGTTGTGCCTGTAATGTATCTGCATGTTGCTTTGATTCCTGGAGATGCGACTCCAGTGCCTGTAACTCTGGATTCTCTGTAAGGTTCTCATAGATTTGGGCACTCTGGTTACTGATTTGTTTGCCCTCCGAGGAAAGATCTTTTAATCAGTCAACTGTGCTCCAACCAGTTGCTTCTCGCTAGTCTCTTATCTCCTGGGGGGTCTCGGGCACAACACGAAGTTCTAGATCAACAATGCGTTGCAGCAACTTCTGTATAGCATCTTTAAGTTGTGACACCTTCCGTGGAACTCTCTCTTCAGTTGGTACTTCGATAACAGTCATAGAGTGGAGTGCTCTGTCGATTAGTTCCTTTACTTCAAGATGCTCTGCGAGAAACTGTTCCTTGCTTTGTTGTATCTCTTCTTTCTCTTTATCCCATTGTACTTGAAGAGAAAGTTTTTCTCTTTCAGCAGCACTGCGCTGCTCGACAAGTACTCCCTGTACCTGTGTCAGAGCCTGGGTGGTTCGTGCTGTGTCTTCTTGAGCTTGTCGAAGGCAAGCTTCAACCATGTCAGCAATTTGGTGAAGTTGGGTTGGTTCGTCTCCTGGTTCTACTTCCTCTGCTGTCAGAGGCAAGGTGTGTATTGAGCATATGAACTGGAGTGCCTACTGAACTCCTTGGAGTTCAATCTCTATACAGTTATACATGTTCACTTGCTTCGCCTCCTGCTTCTCTACTATCTCCTTTGAAGCATCATTCACGGTTGCAATGATGAAATCAAAGTCATCCAATGTGAGGGAAGTTCACATCTTGGTCACAGGGGTCCTAGGCTTCTTTCGAGAGGATGTTGTCAGAGGTGAGACCTTCCTTTTCTTTGATGAGTCTTCTTCATCCCTAGGTGGTGGTATTTCACCTTTCTATTGTTCAATCTCTGCACCTTCTATCTCTTCGCCATCACCTCCTTCATCTTGTGTGATAGAGGCAGTCCTTACAGATGCACTTTCTACTTTGTGAACCTCTTTAGGCTTCTTCGTTTTGCTTGGTCCCAGCGTGTCCAATACAATCTCTGGGATATCAACATTAGACAACTCTGTGGGGTTCACTGGAATGAGAAGGTCCGCTGAACAATCCTTAGTGATCTCTTCGAGGTCTTCTTCATTCAACTTGTAATAAGACTGCAACTAATGCTTATGTTCATCAGATCGCATTGTTATATAAATGAAGTGGTGATCCGCGTTGAACTTCATTAAGGGTCTGAATCTATGGAGCATATTTAGGGTAATGCGAGGTGTAGCGTGGATGGCATCCTTTAGTTGGTTGTAGTATACATGGAAGATGACATTCGACTGCCATTTCTTGTTCATATCGGTCAAGTACCACAGGGTATTGAACCTCGCAGCCAAAGGTTTAAATGGATCGGTCTCTGGGAAAGTGGCACACTCCGGCATCTCCCATGCTATGAAGGTGATCAGTATGAGAAGCCAACTAAAATGGAAGGCATACCCTTGGTCCTGCGCTTCCCTGCAATCAAGATCTAGTTGATTGACAAGGTATGGTGCCTAGTTCATCTGCAGACCCTCGGCGTACCTCCCTGTGAGGTCAACGATGAAGCCAGTTACTTGGGTGGGGTGGTTCTTACGGACTAGCTTTCCTACAATCAGCTGACAGGAAAGGCACACTGCACCACTCTGAATAGAGGCTACCTTGTATCCTCATGTGCCTTTCTCAACATTGCCATAGATTTATTTGATCTTCGCTACTAGTGCTCTGTCGGTGGTCTTTCCAGGATAGAATTCCTGTGGATCAGGTCCTTGCATGTTGAGTACTGTGATCCAATTAATCAAGGTGGGATCGACCATGACACGATGGTTCAACCACAAGTAGCCTCCGTGATAACAAGACATAAGTAACTTTACACACGCAGTCACCTCCTGGTGTCTACCAAAGTGCGGGATCTTCATGACATTCAACAACGTTGACTGCACGAGGTTCTAGGTATAATACTGTGGGACGATCTTCGAGTTCTTTACCTTCATATTCGTTAGATACTTTTGTGGAGCGATCATATTGTAAACTTTCCTATCACCGAGGTTGAAGTTGCTAAACTTCAACACTGTGAGTTTGTCTTGATCGACACAAACTGTGCGCACCCCTTTTGGTAGGTACGCACTAACCATAACATACTCAAATTATCGAGGCACACTGTCATGGTTGATTTCACCATGCAGAGGGGGTAGGTAAGTAGGAAAAATGCTCGAAATTAGTTTATCATTCGCCAAATCGTCTCTATGTTTAGTACGCTTCTCGTCGACCCGTCGAGACGATCCTGCTCGGGCAGTGGATGGAGAAGATGCTACTCCTCTTGTCAATGATGCTTGGACTCCGGTGGACATTCATCTTTCCAACATGACTCTCTCAGTCATTAAATCAAGGAGGACTTTTGTGATGGACTCTTCGACTGCGGTGAGTTCGTCGGACATACGTGCACATAATAAATAATCAGGGTCACAATGATCTTGGGCACTGCACGATAATGAATAACAAGGACGTGATGATCATTGTAGACACTTTCTAGTCTACGAGATTCAATTTATCATTTGGAAAAAGTGTTCTTTGGGCATGGCACGATGAGATAAATAGGTAGTCTCAGCAACGATTTTCTTGCAATGGGTATGGGGCCTCCGTTAACTCTGTTCTATCTGTTCTGGCACTATCCAACGGTCTAGTAGTGATCCTTTAATTCTTTTTTGTGCATTTTGGGCAGAAGTCAAACAGGTATATCGTTCCAACGGCTATATTGCTTTGCCATGGCGAAGTGACCCATGTTGCTATTCTGATATCTCGGCGAAGCTCAAATTTGCGAAGTTTCTTTCTACGATGTTCTATCTGGAATCTCCTGCAATTTCACCCTCTTCTTATTTAACTTTCTAGCTTTCTTTCCAGTGAGCTTCATCTCAGTAGTTCTTTTCCCATTCTTATTCCTATTTTCCTTGGATATAGTCACTTCGCACTGTTGAGGTTCTTTCTTAGGGTTCAGGTATAACATCTCTTCTTTATCTGAGATAGAAACTTTAGTCTTCTGTGAGTCCTCTAGCATTCTGATAACTTCGACGTTCGGGTTCCTAGTGTGATATGGCTTCAATCTGTTCTCCTATTCTTTAATCAACTGCATGATCCTTCTGTTCATGAAGTATTTTAACTCTTGTCTCTGTTGTTCTAAAACTTTTTCATCTTCCTTGTTTCTATATTGATCTCTTTCATTCCAAGGATTTCCAAGTAACATACTAAATGGGGCGTTTTCCTCAATGAATTTGATAATCTCAAAATCTTCCTCTGTCGAAGTTCTATTGGCATTCATAGATATCTGAGTGAGCCTTCCACATAGGTTTACCAATTTTCCTCTGAATAACCCTATTCCTCCTAGAGATGGAGTCATAGCAGGCCTCCCTATAGCTTCCCAAGTTTTTTATGTCATAACATTCACCTGTGTTTCCTCATCCCAAACACAATCAATGTCGAAGTCTCCTATTCTTACCTCGATGCATTCTTTTTCTTTAAATATCTCTTCTAATCTAACATGTCTGTGGTCATTAAAGGTGTCTTTCATCTATAGTAACATCTTCTCTAATTATTTCTGGGGTTCTGCTATTTCTGGATCTTCTTTATGGTTTTCTTCATGCAGATTCATTTTTTCAAGCTTAGCAATCATTCTAGGGAAATCCAATACTTCGTGATCTAGAGCTTTGCAACAAAGACAACTAGGTCTTCCACCAGGGAATTCCTTAGCTATATGTCTCGGTCTTCTGTAACTGTAACATAGGGTCAATCCTCTCTTTGAACTTTTAAATGATCCCTGACCTCTTCTGTACTGTGCACTAGGATCATGGTAGTTAGCCTGCAAAAACATCTTTCTAGGATCCTGCATCCATTTGTTAGTCAAAACATTCTTTCTATGCATAGGTATAACATATCTATCACTATTCTTATCAGATCTATTCATATCAAACCTTATTTCATCTAATAATGCCCTAGTTTTCAAGCTAGGACAAAATCTACTAAGAATACCTAGATCCATGCTTTTAGAAACAAAAATTTCTACTAGTCTTACTTTTACAGAGCACAAAGATTTCAGATCTAGAACTTTCTTACCTTTATCAGAGCACATAACTTACAGATCTTACGACTTTTCTGCAGATCTGACCTCTTTCTTTCAGGATTCCCCACTTTTTCTTTTCTTAGGGCACACTGTGTTTAGATATGGATTCTTTTTTTCATATCTATCCTTCCTTCTTTCTTTAGCACAGAGCTTTTCAAATCAAGTGGAATACTATGCACTAGGGTACAGATCCACGCACAGAGCTTCCACAGTTTCTAGATCAAATCTTTGCACGAAGATTTTCTTTCTCAATTCCCAGTAATCACAGTTTCAATCCCGGCAATATAACCATTTGTTGGCATAGAGGGGAAGACCCAGGGTTAAACGCTCAAGAGTGCACCAACAAAACCCTAACTACTGTCCCTTTTAGCAACACCTGTGAAGCAGATGAAGTCTCACCCAAGGTAGAGGCAAGGGTGGTTGCAAGACTTAGGTGTCTGCAGCCTTAGCTAGGACACAAATCTATGTTTACACTACTTACAATGCACTTAGCATCAGTCAACCATTAATATCCAACCCTTATTCTACTTCGCATATAGCACAAATCATCACAATATTCACTTAGATCTACAGTATCTCAGCACTTAGCAATAGTAACACATCAGGTCCTGCAGATCAACACTAATCACTCACATATACATCAGATATAACAATCATATATATCTAAGAAGAACAAAGCATAAGTGAATATATCAAAATCACATAGCATAAGCAGAGATAAACACAATGAATCAAGTCACAGAGCGTTACACATAGATTTACGTGCTTCACCCCCACCCTGGGGCTATGTCCACCAACTCTTCCTCTTTATTAGTATCTTCAATCATCAGTTACAACACATAGCACAAAAACCCTTCTTTGCAAAGGACAGAGGATCTACGCAGCTCGCTAGATCCTTCCTCCTTACACTTCAGCACAAAGCCTCTTACAACAACTTGCACTTAGCCTTGCAAGCTTCTTATGATCATGCACAAATAATTTACAATCCACTTCCGATCACACAGATTTAACTATTAGCACTAAGTCGTCTGCCATACATCACATAGATGCACTACTACTTCTATCTAGCCTAAGCATCTATTTATACATTACAAAAGTGGGCCTAAGCATGGGTAAACCCACGGGCCAACATCCCTTTCCCATTACATTAACCCAAAAACCCTAATAGGGGCCCAAAAGTGGACCGAGATGCTTCCCTTGGAGTTCCTTCTTTGACTAGCTATTGCAGTTCCAAAATAGGTCAAAATTACCCAGGTTATCCCAAAACTTGGTCAAGGGCCAACAACTTGGAAATGGCACATGCAACACAATATATGTCATACTTGTTGACGTCTCGTCAAAGTTTTGGCCAATAAAAATGTTTTTGGAGAACGACCACAGTTTTCTCCATGCCAAAATGTCCCGCCACCCAACTGTAGTGGGATTCCCAAATCATCTTTGCACACTTGCTTTTAGGAAAACAAATATCGCCCAGATGGCATAAAATCCCATCCTGAAGGTGAAAATTGGTGACAGACGCGCCTATACCCAAGAGATGATAGGTGGTAGTGAAGTTTGTATCTTGTTGATAAAGTTGGGGCCACTCAAAATCCTCATGTCCACGAGAATGGAGCATAGTGGTGAGTGTAGCTATGGGAGGTCGACTAAGGAAGTTAGAGACATGATTTGAGCTCCCTTTCTTATACTTAATGTTGATATGGAACTATTGCCGGTAGGTGGACAACTTCTGATGGCAGTCATTCTGCAACTTGCCTTGTGTTTGTATGAACTGTAGAGGCTTGTGATCAGTGTGGATGATCGTCTCCTTTCCCAAAATGTAATGTTTCCATTGACGACATAATTGTACAATGGAATGCATTTCCTTTCTATATGTGGGGTATTTCGATATAGTATCTGAAAGTTTCTCACTATGGTATGCCCTTGGATGATCGTGATGAGTGAGAATTGTGCCTACAACATAGTCAGATGCATCAGTCTCAATATCGAATAGTTGTTGTATATTAGGCAAGGAAAGTACTAGAGATGATCACAAGTGATGCTTCATATCATCAAATTATCGTTGTTATTCCTTTCCCCACACGGAATTTTCCCTGCCACCACCCTTGGTCACGTGGTTGAACACCCATGCAATATGGGAGAATCCCAACATGAACCGTCGATAGAAATTGGCCAGTCCTAAGAATTTTTTAAGATTGGTTAGTGTGGTCGACGCTGGACAGTCACAAATGACTTGGATCTTTGCGAGATCGATATGTACCCCATGCTCGTCAACAATGTACCCCAAGTATTGGACCCTGTTCATGCCAAAGGAACATTTTTCCAAGTTGGCATATATCTTGTGATGTCGTAGAGTGCTCAAAACCTACTACATATGTCGCATGTGGTCCTCCTAAGTTCTGTTGAAGATGAGGATGTCATCCAATTATGCCACCACAAAAGAGTTGGTGAAGGGTCTCAATACATCATCCATCGGCCTCATGAAAGTGGTTGGTGCATTTGTTAGGCCAAAGGGCATGACCAACCATTCAAAGGGACCTTCTCTAAATTTGAAATTTGTCTTCCAGACATCATTTGGTTCAATGGAAACCTGGTGGTAGCCAGACTTTAGGTCAATATTTCTCAAGAACCTTTCCCCCTTGATTTGGTCAAGAAGGTCTCCAATCCTGGGAATTGGGTACCAATTTCTGGCTGTGATTTTTTTTAATTCTCTATAATCAATGCAGAGTCGCCAGGTCATGTCCTTCTTCTGCACCAGTATAATCAGGCTTCTGCAAGGGGAGGAGTTGGATATGATGTTCCCCATTTGAAGAATCTCTTGGATCCGACACTTGATTTTGTCATTTTCCATCAATGAGCGATGATAGAATGGTTCATTAGGAAGAGGTGCATCGACGGTTAGATCAATTGGATGCTTGACTTGGCAGTGCATCGATACCTTAGTGGGTGAGAAGAAGATGTCTCTGTACTCTTCCATGATCCTGTCCACTTTCTTCTTTTGCAAAGAAAGGCTCTATGTAGAGGCCATGGATGTGGAGGTGACCTTATGTTTACTGTGAGCACGGATCACAAAGAATACGAACTTACCGGTCTATGAAATGACCTTACTTCATTTCTTAGCATATATTGAATAAATAGCGGTAGGCAATGCTACCTCTGGTATCCTGTACAATTGTCTACCCAAAGTAATAATAGCACTGCAGGGTATGGACTCATACACAACATAACGCTTCCACAAATATGGTTTTCCTAAAATAACATCACAAACTTCAAGGATAACCATATCACACAATACCTCATATTTGAAGGGATTGATGTCGTAGGGAAGACGACATTGTTGACTAACACAAAGATCTCTTCCTTGGCGAAACCAACCGATGGTGTAGGAATTCAGGTGTGGTATCGTCAGCAGGTCCAACCGCTTGACAACCTCTTCTTAGATTAGGTTCTTTTGACTTCCGCTATCGACAATGAAATCAAGTGGAGCCCCCTTTACCCACATCTATGAGTGAAAGAGGTGTTCCCCTTCCTATGGTTCTTCTAGTTCTCTTGGCTGGACTTTGGTGGTAGTGGTAGTTGCATTGGGTTCAACATTGATAATCTGCTTCCCTCCTTCTAGATTTGATTTGGAATCATAATTGACCTCTGACTTAGATGCCTTAAACTCAGCCACGATTGACTACTTGGAGCGACATTATTCAATGTTGTTCCAAGGTATTTTATGGTATTCACACCATTTTCCCGTGTCCTTCTTCGCCTTCTCATTGCCCTTATTTTGTTGTGGCTTGGATTGGTTTTCCTGAGAGTGGCCATCTTTGCTCTGTCCCTTGCTATGTGGGTTGGGGATAAATTTTCTCTACTTCGGTTGTGAGGATTTTTTAGATCAAAAATTTCGCCTCTTCTGCTTAAATTTATGCTCGATCTTGACAACATATCCATAATACGTACCCAATGAGGTTATGTCCATAAAATCCATTTATGTTTGAATGTATCTATGCAAATAGTCGCGGTATTTGAGCACCAGATGTCGCTCAGAATAATTGATACCCAACTTGGTGCGCAGGGTGTGGAACATATTGTTGAAATATGGTACTATATGGTCCCATTATTGACGCAGGGTGGTCCATTTCGTGTACTGGTCCTTGTAGCTTCCAATAGGGTAGTATTGTTCTTTAATGGCATCATGGAAGTAATCCCATGTAGGGGAAACCACAAATATTGCATATTCCTCTATATCCATTTGCTCAGAGTAAGTGTCCCACAAATCCTTAACATGGGGGACTACCTTGAAGAGTGCAAAAGTAATATTTTCCCTATCGAAATAATATGGACCAAAAAATACCCTTCAAACAGATTGAACCATTTATCTACAACATCTACATGTCTCACTCCTTCAAATAATTGAATATCAAAATTTACCTGTACCTTGAAGGGGGTTGCATGCCCGCTTGATGAAGATGCTTCTCCTGTGGGTAGCCACTGAAGGATCTGCACAAAAATGTCGACCATTTCATTCCTTTATCGCACAAGGGATTCCTCGAGAAACATTTTGAAAGGATCTCCTACTCCATCATCTTTGTTTTCCTCTCCCATGGGTTTTTGTCGGGCTCGACGCAACCAATATTTCAATGAATCTATTGGTTGGAGTCCCAATTTCTTGTACCCATATCTTGTCGGGGACATGCACAAATAAAAATAAATGAAGAGCATACCACTCTGATACAACTGATATAGATTTAGTAGCGGAACGAAATGATTAACAGACTGAGTACAATAAACACAAAGATATGAAGAACAACACAGATATCCAGTGAACAATATCTTCTATTGAATAAATGAAATAGATTGAAACTGTAAAACTGCAGAACTGAAACACTTGCTCAAATGGTGGCAGCTATCTCTGAGAAGAGATGTGGATTCTACATGCATCCGTCTGAGAAGAATGATTACAATGAGGCTGGAGAGGCATTTTTAATATTACTAATTAATTCCAAAACCCTAGACATCCAAAAACCTAACCCTAGGAGGTGAAACACCAAAAGTCATCTGGGCTTCTATGGGTAAGCTGGTACCTCAACTTCGTGGATTCATAAATTTTGCATACAAAATTTGTTTTAGGCGTGTGATAGCCCTTTGTAAAGTTCTTTTAGAGAAATACACATTATGCCATCAAACTCTGACTCCTTCTATAGTTTGACTATAGAGATCCAAAAGAACATTTTTTAGGGATCCAAAATAGCCCTAGAAGTACAACAACATTTTTTGAGATGAAAACATACAAAATAAGCCAGTTGGATTAGGTGACAGGGCACCATTATCTACTTGGAATATGTGTAGGGATTCAAACAGCCCCAGAAGTGTATAACCCACAATTACAAATAAGTACAGAAGAACGTGTTGAACTAAAGACTAATAAGAGGATCCAGTTGGAATAGGCGGGTGGCCACCAATATCCACCGGGATCAGCAGTCCTGAAACAAAATCCATTCTTACATATTCCCATGGTCTTTTAGGTATCAACAATGGAGTGAAAATTCATGTATTCTGAATGCTACCCGTACCTAATTGAACACTCAACAAATTTCCTGACAATTTTGTTGATGTTGGTCCAAAAGTACAGTTTTTTCACCAATGTTGTGGTTTTTTCCATGCCACAATGTCATCCTAAACTGCCACTCTACAACTCTCTAATGAGGTTCAATCGTATTGAGCTTTTTGGAACACATAATTGTTGTCTCTTAATCGATAACCCCTCTTGAATGTGGTACTCTAAGAATGGTGTTCAATCCATACACCATGGTTCCCTTCACGCCTTCCAATCCTCTACAAATTCTACACCCTCTTCATACAACCCTTTCACAAATTCCAAACTTACCACTGCAACTGACATGGTATTTAGCAATATAGTCCTCCTACTCAATGCATCAACAACCTTGTTTTATATCCCTGAATTGTGTTTCAAAACAAATGTATACCTTTGTAAAAATTCAACCCATTTAGAATGTTTTTGATTTAATTTACCTTGGTTGTTAATGCACTGCAATTCCTTATGGTTAGTAAAAAAAACAAAATCTCTTGGAAGCAAGTAATGTCTCTAATTTATCATGCCTTGGATGATAGAATAAAATTATTGATCATAAACAAAGTATTTCTTCCTATTTACATTCAATTTTTTGCTGAAAAAGGCTATTGGTCTACCTTCTTGGCTCAAAATTGCTCTAATTTTTTCCCCACTTGCATCACAGTCTACTTGAAATGCCTTATTGAAATTTGGAATTGTCAATAATAGTTGTTTTGTCACCTTCTTCTTCAAATATTCAAATTACCTTGTTGTCGTTGATGTCCACTGAAATGTTCCTTTGTTCATGTATTCAGTAATAGGCACACTAATCTTACTAAAATTTTGAATGAACTTCCTATAGAAACTTTCCATTCCATGGAAACTCCGCACATCAAAAGTTCATTTATGTGTATTCCATTCCAATATTTCTCTTACCTTCTTAGGATCCATCTTAAAACCTTCTTTGGAAACCACAAAACCCAAGTATACAAGTTCCTTTTGGAAAAACATACACTTCTTCATATTTATCAACAATGCCTCATCTTGAATCGTTATAACACCTTGTTCAAATGCTCCAAATGTTCCTCTCTGCTCTTGTTGAAGATCAAAATGTTCTCTAAATACACAACACGTTTTTCCTAAAACCAATTTTATAACTTCATTCATCAGCCTCATGAAAGTGGCAGGTGAATTAGTTAAACCAAACGGAATACCTAACCACTCGAACAACCAATCATTTGTCTTGAATGCTATCTTCCATTCATCAACTTCCCTTATCTGGATTTTATGATAACCATTCTTCAAATAAATATTTTTGAAGTACTCAACACCACTCAAACATTCCATGAGATCGTCCATTATCGGTAAAGGAAACATGTACTTAATGGTGATTTTATTAATAACACATGAATATGTACATATTTTCCACTCACCATTCTTTTTCGGTGTCAAAAATGTTGGTACTACACAAGGAATCAAACATTACTGAATTAACCCCCTGTCAAGTAATTCATTTACTTGTCTATTTACCTCTTCACTCTCTATTGGATTCATTTGGTAAGGTTCTCTATTTCGAAAACTCGACCCTAGTATGTGATCGATCTAGTGTGAGATTCTTCTCAATGGGGTAAATCCTGGTTGTAAATACTCTGCTATGTTTTCCTTGAATTCTTTCAACAAATGTTTAATCTCATCCTATACAAAATTTATTTTCTCTGTATCTTAAATACTTTCTGGTATTATATCCAAACAACAACCTTTATGTTTCTTCTCTCTTAGAAACTCCTCGGCAGAACAGAACATGATTTGACTATTGATGCCATGCGTATTTTTGTTGTTACTATCATTCATATCTTCATTGCTATTGATTTTCATCATCTTTATGTTGTTACTTCCCAAGTTATTTTCTAACATTGTTACCAACTTATAACATTGACCATCTCTGACAAACTCATATGAATTCTCCCTTCCATCACAGAATACCTTTCGGTCAAACATCCATGGTCTCCCAATCAATACATGATACATGCATCCATATCTATCACATCACATAAAACTTGTTCACTGAAACCTCCAATCTAGAATCTCAGTAAAACATTGCTTAGTCAGAGTCACCTATTTTCCCTTTCGCAACCATGAAACTTGTTATGGATTAGGGTGTGGAATTCCCTTGAACTTCAATTTCCCCATTACTTTAGTGGATACCAATTTTTTTTTACTCCCACCATATATGACCAGATGGAAACACTTTTAATGAATATTACATTTAGTCTTGAACAATCTCTTTCTCTGTTCAGTTTCTGCTACTTCCTTTGCCTTGAGCTTGAGTAATACTCTTCTCAACATAAGGTTTTCTCCTTGTTCTTTCTGGAGTACTTCCACATTCCCACTAGTAGTTGTTGCAATGGATATTTCATTTCAAATTTACAAAGGGACACATAAAACCGTAACTAAAAATTTGTTTCAAGAAGATGAACATAAGATGGTAAAAGAGAAAAATAAGCATATTTAAAGGGTTGGCATTCAATATTTTTTGTAGTTGGGGAGAGCTTGCAAGAAAAATGTTTTTGTCTTTCCAAGATTTTGTGAATTATCCTACTTAAATTTTTTCTTCTTATTTCTTCCTACTTGATTCTTTCCTTTAGGTTTTCCATGTATTTTTGGAAACAAGAAGATTTGAGTCTTATTATCACATTTTCTAAATTTTTGTAGTCATTTTTTATGATAGTTCAATTTCATTTGTCTAATTATCATTGAGATCTTGTTGAGGTTGTTTCATACCTCTTGTTTCAGACATTGTTAAGCTTATTGCACTTGGGATATCATTATTAATTTCTCGCACAAAGAACTATTTGGGGCATTACATTAGTGATTTCTTAGACTCTGAGTCAAAAGCATGAGATTTCAAATGTGTATATATCAAAATCATTTTTTAGTTTAAATTAGATTATCATATTAAGTTCCTTGATGGCCTATCCATTCTACTTTTATTTCATCGTGCAAAGTCATAGATGATTATGGGTTCAAATTGTTTTAAAGAGGAAGGGAGAATGTTTTTTGAAAGAATACTAAGAGCCCTATAGATACTAATATATGAAGACATATTTATTTATTTTTCTGGATGAGATGATGTGCTTGAAAAATACATATGTATATAATAGTTTGTACATTTGTATATAATATCTTGTACATCTGCATATAAGCGTTTTATTGGAATATTTGTGAACATTTTCTATTTCATGCATCTATGATCCAAAGAACAATCTTCCATATATCAAGAAAAAGGAGTACCACCTCGAAAAATAGGCAGGGTGATTTATCCTTGTGATGTTATCTTAAATACCTTAAACAATATTTTAGATCAATATTCCTATAACCTTGTTGGCATATACATTGACAATCTAGAATATTGTTTGGAAGAAGCATATTGTGTCATCTCAAATCTCATTGGTATAGTCATCATTCTTCTTCTTTACACCGATGATAATTTTCTTATGGTGAGGAGTCCCCATGATCTTTCGAAGAAACTATAAATCCTCAAGTATTTGTTCTATAATATGGGCATGAATGTTAATATTGACAAAATAAAAGTCACGATAATTAGATCCTATAATATTACCTAAAATACTTTTGTATATGACAACAACAACTTGATGGAAGTTATTTCATGCAAATATCTTGGAATCAATATTCATCAAAAGCTCAATTGGAATTATAACATTGAGAAAATGATAAATGAAGGGTGGAAGGATTATTATGGGCTTGAAAAAAATTGTAAATCAATGGATCTTTATATATGGGATAAGAAAAACTCCTCTTTGAGACTCTCCTTGCTCTTGTTATTTTATATGGATCCGATGTGTGGGATGTAATATCTATAGAGAGTCATGGATAAAGATAGAGAAGATCCAAAATAACTTTATAACCTATAATATGAAAATTCAAGGAAATACACCCTATCATATACTCATGAAAGAATAAATCATTTCCCCCATTGAGATCACATTTATGACCATATACCTAATGTGTAAGAACAAGTTAAAGAACATGGAAGACAAGAGGCTTCCTAAAATTGATTTAAACTCTATCCAAAACTACATTAATTTCAAGAAGGGATGGCATGACGCTTCTCAGTCTTGGGTAAACCATTATGGAGTAAAGGAAGAGATCATATTACAAAATAAGGATAATATTGAAAATATTATTACATCAAAATGTAAGGAGAAAATGTGGTGCAATAATTAGAGGGAAAAAGAAAATTAAGATATTATAAGGAGGTAGTGAACCCTTATAATCCAAAAGATAAAAAAATATCCCTATGTTTTGACAAGTGTAAAGAAGAAAATAAACATTGCTAAAATAAAAACAAATTCTCATGAGCTCTATCGTGAAACTAGGCATTGGTCGATTCCAAAAATGGTGTGAGATGAAATATTTTGTCACATTTGTTACACTAAGATGGTTGAAGATGAAAAACATTTGCTCTTAGAATATCCAACATATACCAATATTAGATCTCAATTTCAAAATAATTTTCACAATACTAACCTTCTTAACCTTTCCACTCACCAAAACTATGGTGATCTTGGAATTGTTCTCTTAATGTTTTTCAAGAACAAAAATAAAATTCTAAATAATTACATGTAATCTCTTACCTTCTTAAGGTTCGATAGGAAAATTTGGTCTCAATGGACGTGGACGTTAATCATCATTATCAACATCATCATATCTATACATATAAGAGAAACAAACCATTATATTTAAAAATAACACAATAAAAATGAAATTCATGGATGTTTTTAACCACCCACAAGAGAGAGAGTGTTTATATATAGTGTATATATATTAAGAGAGAAATGAAGAGAACCAACATAATAAATTTATATAAAGTACATTTTTTTTTCTAACTAGAATTGGAGGATCTATATTATAAAAAGATTACACAAAAGTTCATAGTAGTAGGGCTATTTAGTATGGATTCTAAAGAGTAGAAGATTTAGTTTAGTTCAAAATGGTATGTAAAATGTTTTTAGAATGTGCCTAAAATATTTACAACCATGTAATACATATATCAAAATTGACATAGAAGTAATCAAGAATTAGGGGATTAATTATAAAGTGAGATCTTGCTCTTGATGAGTAAGGTCCTAACTTTTTGAGTAATTTCTTGGGACACTAACTGATCCACTTTGATATTGTTACTTCTCTAAACATGATAAAAACTAATCTAGGAAAAAAAGGAAGTAAGATGTCTATTTTGACTGAGAGTCTAGACAAGTGTGACATTCAAAGAATTGGTTCACTTGACCATATGTGTGATGTTTATCAAAGAATCCCTCATCCCTATAAAATTTTAATGTTGTGCAATATATAAATCCTTGACGCCTCCCCTTGCACCGACCATCCCATATTAATTACTCATTTATAAAGTATCAAGAAATTTATATTTAAATTTTTTTTTTTAATTATTTTTAGTAATTAATAAATTTTGAATTAAAATACATAAATATCGATTATGATGATTAACGTCCACTAAGACCGAATTGGTCTATCGGAACTTAAGAGGGTAAGTGATTACTTGCGGTTCTTTATAAAAAAAATTGTGTTCTCGAAAAGCATTAAGAGAAGTTTTCCAAGATCAGCATAGGTTTGTTGGGTTAAGAGGTTAGGAAGGTTGGTAGTGTGACAAATATTTTGAAAATGAGATATAATCTCGATATAGGCTGGACAATCTAAGAGAAAGTTATTTTCATATTCAACTTTCTTACTGTCACAAAGGTGACACACTCTTTCATCCCATGGCATTTTAGGAATTGACCAACACCCAATTTCACTATGGAGCTCATGAGAATTTGTTCATATCTTAGCAATGATTATATTTTTCTTTACACTTGTCAAAACATATAGATAATTTTGATTTTCTAGATTAGGGTTGATTGTATCATTATAATACCTTTATTTTGTTTTTTCTTCTAACTCTTTATCACACCACATTTTCTCCTTAAATTTTGATTTGATGATTTTTTAATCGTATCTTTATTCTGGGAAATGGTGTCTTCCATGATTCCCCAATAGTCTAGCCAAGACCGGGCATCTTTATTCCATCCTCGCTTGATTCGACAGTCGTTATGACTCGATTTTGAAGCAATATTAAGAAGCCTCTTGTATTCCACATTGTTTAACTTGTTCTTTTACATTAGGTATCTAGTCATAGTCGTTCTCTCAGTGGGGGAGAGGCTTGTTTATAAGAGGAGGATGGGATAGGGCATATTTCCTTTAATTTTGAGATTATAGGTTATAAAATTATTTTGTATTTTCTCTATCTTTATCCAGGGTTCACAAGATATATTACAGCCCCATAATTCACATCCATAAAGAATCACCGTTGTAACAAGAGTCTCTAAGAGGAGTTTATTCTTATCCCAACTCCATAGATCAACTGGTTTACAATTTTTTTCAAGCCCATAATAATATTTCCATCCCCCAATAATCCTTTTCTCAATGTTATAATTCTAGTTGAGCTTGCGGTGAATATAAATTCAAAGATATTTTTATGAAGTCACTTCCTCCAAGTTGTTTTTTTCATATACGAAGGTATCAAAGGTGATATTATTGGATTTAATAATCATGGCCTTAGTCTTATTAGTATTAATAGTCATACCCATATTGGAGAAAAAATCCTTGAGGATTCTTAGTTTGTTTTCAAGATCATGGGAACTCCTTGCCATAAGAATGATATCATTGGCATAAAGAATAATATTGATGACTATACCAGTGAGAGTAGGGCCAACAAAACCTTCTTTTTCAAAGAAATCTTCTAACTCATCAATGTATATGCCAAAAAGGGTAGGGGACAAGGGACAACCTTGTTTGACTCCAATATTGCAATTAATATCTTTTGAGCATCCCTCAGTGTTTTTAAACTTAAGAATAATGTTCTCATACATCCTTATTGTAGAATCCCTCAACTTGAGAGGCACTTTTATCTCTTCCAACCTATTACAAAGGTTTTTCCTAGGAACCATGTCAAAAGATTTTCTAAAGTCAACAAGAGAACAAAAAATATTGTATTTAGTTTTGCGGAAATACTATGAAATGATTCTAAAGGTAACAAGATGGTAGACAGTTTAATGATATCTCATAAACTCGGCCTGGCCTTTAGCTGGCTTACTATGAATTTCTTTCCAAAGGATAATCTTCTTTTCCAAAATAATTCCATAAAGCTTGTCTAAAATCAGGCTAATCATAATGGTCTTATAATTAGAGTGTAACATCTCGCTCTGTCGCACTGAGAAAACTTATTCTTTGAGGACACTTGCTCGCAAGTGATCCAGACTATTATGATATTAAAACATTTGTCCTTGATTATGATGCATTATGGTAGATAACATGATGTTTTACTACTTTGACATAGACATGTGCTATTGACTCGATTGTACTGAGTGTGCAGGGTTTTGGACCTTGAGGATGCAGAGGCATCAATGGAACCCCTTGGACTCTGGATTGAGTCAGGGAGTGTGCTATTTGGGTTGATTTAGTTACTGTGATATTACATTTTTTTTGATGATATGATGTGGACATGTTCTGACATGATTGTTGATGATGCAGGCTGATGATAGCTTGCCAACCAAACTCACATATGGAGTAAAGGGGCCACATACGACTACCAGAGAGGTTGAGGGAGAGGTGTGGACAACATCCCTGCCACAACCTACTAGCACTTCCGTCGTGGCTCGAACTATAGGTTAACGATTACCTAGTTCGAGAGAATCCACGATGTCGTGAGGGCAGACTGCGACAGTCACTCATGATGAATCTAAGGGGCATGCAATAAGGCGGGGGCCTTATTCCTTAGAAGCCCTTAGTCTCCCACAAGTTCACCTGACAGAGTATTGACTTCAGGGGTTATTGATGTCTACCAATCAATCAAGAGGTGAGTGGCACCCTTGGAGCACGTGGTGCATCCTGAAGGGCATGTCGCACAAAAGAAACACAAGAGGCGAGTGGCACCCTTGGAGCACGTGGTGCATCCTAAAGGGAACATCGCGCAAAAGAAACAAACGAGGCAAGTGGCACCCTTGGAGCACGTGGTGTGTCCTGAAGGGCACGTCGCGTTGATGATGATGAAGGAACAAACCTAGATGGCCCTAAGACATTTAACACATTAAAAAATTCTTAAACGACTTCCCTAATTAAATATCGCTCAGTTTAGAATTAAATCCTAAGTCTAAAACTTCTCTAAGGGTAAAATTTGGTCTAACCTTAAGAAAAAAACCCTATTAAAAAAAAAAATAATAAAAAAATTAAACTAAAAACCACTTAAGTAATAGTTTTAGTCTTCATAAAATTTTGGGGGTAAAATGAAGATAGTAAGAATTTAATTAAAATCAGTGGATTTAAAAATTGTAAATAAGAATTTAATTGTTTAACTTGTGAAAGTGTAAAAGGTATTAAATTATTAATAAAAGGGAAAAGAGGCTAATTTGCGCAACTGCCATTTTGGCTCTAATGAAAAGGGGAAAGAAGGGAATAATGAAATTTAGGTAAGTAAGGAATGGAGGAAACATAATAAAGGAAAGAAGGGAACTTATGGTAAAAAGCGAGGTTAACTTAGTAAAGAATCTGCAATAAAGAACCTTCTAAATTGAACTAAATTCGCAACATCATTTTAAGGAAAGTATTAAAACCTGTAAGGGAATATAGGAACACTTGGGAGTAAATTTAGGAGAAACTCTAGGTGGGTGAGGGCAATGAGACAATTAATAAATTAAAGAAATAAATTTTGGAGGAAAGTGGGGGGATGAATGACAATTGTACGATGGAGAATTTTTAGAAGAGTTTCTTTAAAACTTAAATTAAAAGAGATTTAGGGAAAGTTTGGAAGTTATAAAACTCTATAAAAGAGAGGAAGGAGGAGGAAGTAGGGGATCAACTGTAAGCGTAACGTTACGCTGCCGAATTTGTGACTTGACTGATTACTTGTGGGGAGTTGGGATTTCCCAGCTCAGATAGGAGTGGTAGCTCGGCCTTGCGAGGCGAGATGGGAGCTAGACATACCATCTGGATATTGAGTGGGCCCTTTATGGCTCGGGGGGATAAGGGGTAAGTAGAGTGCCCCTAGCGTCGGCTGGGAGGTACCAATGTAGTCTCAACGGTCAACGAGCAGGATTGTACGAAGCACGCGGACGTCACCCGGAGCAGGCGATAAGGCAACGGTATGTTTTTCATTTTGCATGATAGAAGGTATTAGGACCTTGGGCCTCTCTTAATGTTTTCAACATTTTTATATTGGCTTGTGAGATGAAAAGTACTTGTCTTAAATCTGCGTGATTCTGGTTGATGGA
>WSFP011436543.1:0-21031 GCA_009831015.1 Picea engelmannii
GCAAAGTGTTGAAAATAGTGTTGTGGAGTGCTAGGAGTGATTAAAGTGATGTTCCATAATATAATGTTGTAAGTGTTGAAGACAAAGTTGCAAAGTGTTGGAAATGATGAAAACAATGTTGCATAGTGATGGAAATGATGAAATCAATGTTGTAGAGTTCCACAATAGTTATTGCATCAAGCAGAGAGATGGGAGATTAATTGAAGTTGAATGTTGCAAGTAGAAATCCATTGTATGTGAAAATGAAGAAGGTGTAGTTCACAGGAGCATCATAACCAATATATTACAATTGCACTCCAATCAAGCAAGAAATTCCTATAATAAAGAATGTAGAGTTTGAGAGTAATTGAAGATAAGATGGAAGTCTCAATGAAGTTTACTTTAGAGTATATGCAAGCTTGTGTTGATGAGGGTTCCTTTCCACGTGTCTAAGATACACCCATGCATTCATTTCAATCAACTATAGTGGATTGATACTTACATTACATGTGTCATCATAATGAATATTGGAAGGTTATGAATCTGAGAGTGCAAAAGGACTTCTACTCAACATGTCAAATTGTCATGAATATTCTTTGTTTCCAATTCCGAACTTTATAATTTTGGTAAAAAACTTGTATTCTACAGGCTGGTTACAGATTTGCTATTCTATAAGACTGTCGCAAAGTTAGTGTGTTGGAGGACTCCTACAAAGTTCTTCCCATTTGACCCACACTTGCTAAAAATATTAGACAAGGATGATACCAATGTTTACTTTTTGATCAATGTGTCAGACTCTGATTAAGAATGATGAATTTGGGATACCTAGAAATATATGAATGAAGAAGACTACAAGTTGTCCATAGTTTTGATTCATTTATGTGCCTTGTAGCACAAAGGGTTGTTGAGACAATGATTCATAAACAAGGGACTTAAAGCCCACTTGATTCACCAAGACGGATATTGTGTGGAATAACTTATGATCTCTGTCCAGTCTCATTCAGATAATTAAGTCTTCAGAATGGCCTACTCTTGGGTGTAACCTGAACACATCAAACAACTAACAACTAACAACACAATAAGAATCAGACCAATAAAAACTCAAAATCTACTCTCACTATATTCAAGTATGATTATAAGGCTTTGTGTTTGGTGTAATTTGCAAATGAAACCACTTCTTTGCTTTAAGTATTATTCTCTTGATGTAGTTCTAAGTGCCAACTTCTCCTTCACTATTCTCCAATGGACAAAAAATGATGGTTTTGTTTCCAAACCAATTACCTCACATACACCATATATTGTGAAACGAAACCACAACTAATCTATTGGATATCAACTTAGGCTTCTTAAATCATTGTTCATTCATTGGCGTGCTCGAAAGGCTCGATTTTTGTTTGGTTTCAACGCTTGGCTACTTTGTTTGTATTTCCAAGGCCAATTAAATAACAAGCATGTTCCTCAAATGTTCAACTCAACATTAAGGGGATTTCCATTCAATCGACATACAATCTAACACACATTCATATACCTATAATTAAGTGTGGCTACTTGCTATAGGATGCCAAGCTTATTACCCAATGGAACAAACCATACAACCCATTCCATATGGCTCAATATTCAAATACCAACTCAAAATAGATTTTTCTTGGTTACTTGTTTACACCCAACACAAAATCAGTCATATGCTTTAGCATAAACAAGAATGGGGAATATAGGTGTTTAGATGTATTCCAACAATGTAAAATAAAAGTGGTCAACGAGAATAAAACTCCTATGTATTGACATGCAATCACAACCACAAATCAACAATACTCCATCATTGAAATCAATTAATTATTAGTGTTTTGGATCGTTGGATTTTTCTTTTAACCATTCACATTGTATTATGCAACTTGTAATCAACAATACCTACAATTGGATGGGATAGGATTCAAAATGAAAGTTTGAAATATGGATAGTTGTTGAAGCGATATCTCATACTTTGAGAGTTTATTTGATACCACCTCCAATCTGAGCAATTCCCGTGACAATTCCCTTGTTTTAACAAACAGAGGAACAAAAAAATTCATGATGGCCATTGAAAGGCTCCACATTATCTTCATCTCTAGAGCTCTGAATATCATTTTCATCTTGTCAAGTAAAATCACACACTCAGGAAGTTAGTAGTACGACCCCAGGGAGAGAGAGAGAACTCAAATGAGGTGTGTACAACCTATGGGTGAGAGAAAAATCCCAGGTAGAAATTGAATCGACCAAAGAGGGATTAAATTGACCTAGGGAAATGTGATTTTGACTCGAGAAAAGATCAATTCGACCCAACAAGGGTGAAATTGTAGACTATGGGGAAGATATCATCCTGTAGGAAAGAGAAATTCATTCAACAACTATAATTGAATCAAATTAGAAACAGTTACAGAGATGCAATGGCTCTGAGATGACAACCTTCAATCTATATGCCTACAAATGCATCCTACAATGGTAGTAGTAGAGTTATTATACTCTCTATTAGACAAGAAAAATAAACAATGTAGTAAGTCCATAAGTATGGTTATATATCCTTCTTATTTACACTCCCAGTATTCATTGGCAGACATTAAAACCATAACTAGAACATGAATACACATAGTACAATCACATAGAAATCTCAAAGCAATTCAAGACACAATGGACACCATATTTACCCTAGAAACACAAATGGGAAAACCAACTTCAAATGGATGCTCAATCTATTTCGAGAATCTTTGGTTACAATGTTGTTAATTGCTCTTTATGCATATACCCCTTCTTGGCCACAAGACCCCTTGAGAATGAAATCACATGAAGAAATAGGGAGAGTTGGGGCAATGATAAAGCCAAAGGGTGTGACCTTTCATTTCCTATTCCTCGATCTTTTCTCTCCTTCTTTTTTTCCCTTTTTTCATTTAATTCTTTGTTTCTCTCTCATTTTGTCTTATTCCACTTTCACATTTACATTGGCTTTCATGGTTTACCTAACCTTCATTAATTTCGCATTCTCACTTGCAAGTACTAATGGATATGGGACAACAATGGAAATTAGCACTCCTCATTGATAACAAACGTGATCCTTGACAACTTTATTCAAATACAAAAGAAAAAAGGAAACAAACGCAAAGGTCAGGCTAGGGATAGGGAAAAAATAAGCAAAGAGAAAGATAAATGTAAACATATAAATTGCAACCACGTCCTATGAACTGCCAACCCACAGCTGGTGAAAACAACATTCCATCGCAAAAGAGCAATCATAAGCATCCAGTTGGCAGTCCCACCGCTTACCTTCTTTATTTTTGTTGCACCAAGGATATGTAATGGCCTTTAAGTTGTAGGGTATGATGAGTCCCTAAATTACCTACTTATGCTCATCTTTTCTTGAGTGTTTTTCCTTCCATATGCTCTTTGAATACTTGTTTATGTACCTAAATTATTGCCATAATTATCAATTATTAGCCATTTCAATTTATCTAGTATTTGTTTGTTAATTGATGTGTATAGCATAATTATGAGATCCCAGTGATAAGATATTTGACTTTCATAAGTAACTTGGTCAAGTTTCTATATGTTGCAAAACCCTATGCTACGAAATGTTATCCTACCAAACCTTATACTGCACAATGTTATGCTATCGAATGTATGATGCAAAATGTTATGCTACTAAATTACATGTTGTCAAGAATTTTATGATCGCTTACCTCCATGAAAAAGATGCAGGTACCATATAATTCTTATTTGGAATGTATTCACGCTACACAATACATTATCAAGTTAAAGAGTGCACTATAGAATTCATGACTATCTCAAAGAATGGATGTGTACTACATAATGCATCATATATGCAAGATTTACTACATAATATTGCAATACGACATTATAGGGGTTTGGAATGTGCTTCTCAACACATGGCATAACAAGCATTATGGGAAATATCTCAAGGCATCTATGCATCAAGTCAAGAAATCAATAAAACTCAAATTAGTTGGCCACTTCTCAAATGATTCATAATGGCAAGAAACAAATTGTTGATTTGTAGGAATTCTATTGGAAAGAGCCACAAATATCTTGGAGTCTGTTCCTAGAGATATCTAAGGTCATGTTTGTATTTGAATCAATTATTGTAGTCTAGGATGGGTTAGCAATCAGATTAGTAAGAGTCGAGATTAGTTTTCCTTCACTTTGACATTATAATTTTGAATTTCTCGGATAATAATCAAATTTATTGTGTTGACTTGTCATTGTAAATAGGGTCTAGTTTTGGGAGATTTAACACCGTGCTTTCTTCAAAGTAAGGGATTGGTTCGAAGAAAACAATTGGTGGTTGAATCCCCTTTACCTTTATATTATATTGTTTGTTATTTATTTATCTAATTGTTGTAGTTTTATTTCACTACTTCATTGTTTATTTTTTGTTATTTTTATTTTATTTTGCAACTACATGTGTCTGTGAATCCATGGATTATCCAATTGCATGTTACATGGTTGAATAATTCATTGTGCATTCATTTTATAGTTACAAGTGCTTGTGGACTCTCATAATAGCATGTCATGACCATGTGGTTCACCAAGGAATCAATGTGTTGGTGTGAACAATGCACTGTAGAGTAAATTTCATGCTTTTTCTAAAATAGATTTATTACTTTGAGTGGTGTTTGATTCATATTTTAGCATGCCATGACCTCACAATTGGTTGAGGAATTGATTTCCTGGCCTTCATTAGATTAAATCTTCTTTCTAGAAATTGTATTTCAATTCCTAAAAGGTAAAGCTATTATATGGTAGCGAGTTGAATTACTAAATAGACAAGATCTTCCCGGGGAAACTCGTGTTATGGAATTCCCACACCTTTCATCCATGCATAAGCATCAACATTAGTTTATCAACACATAGGACCAGTAATACATATTTCATTCAACAAAACTTGAACTCTTTGGACAACACTTCATAAGCTTACACTCACTGGTTTATCATTAAACTGCAAGTTGGAAATTCAATAGCCCATATATTGTTGTAATTAGTTATCTCGCCACCATGTTTGATTCTACATCAATGAGTTGCATTCCTCTTGCATATTCGCATACCACTTAGGAATTTCAACGAGCTCTTGAAAGTTCCACAGATCTGCAACCAGTAGTAATACAACAATGGATAGGTAGCAATGGTTTCACAATATAGAGGTCCTATGGAGATACCTAGAACTAAGAACACATCTTATTGGTGTTTGTTGGATCTCCAAAAAACTCGCCTACTGAATATAGTGTCTTGCAAGCCTATCATGACGTTGCGACAAAAGGTTCAGGAGGAGGATCTACAACCTAATATGTAGCAGAACACTCATCACCATTCCCATCATCTGAAGAAGAGGAAAAATATTCCTCATCATCATGAATAAACCTAGGTGGATCAACGACTTTGATGTCAATAGAATTAACTGTAAAAATTGGACCATCTGCATATTATGAATTGTCATGAGAGTGAATCAAGGAGCTCTCTTAAAAATGAACACTCTTGGAACTTACCAGCTAATTGGTGACGAGGTTGAGAATTTGGTACTCCTTAACTTCATCAATATATCCCACAAAAATGCAAGATTCACTTTGAGGATCCAACACCTTACATTACTTCGTAGGAATGTGAGCCCATGCTTGAGAATCAAACACTCTAAACTATTTGATTTTAAGTTTCCCACTACTCCAAGCTTCAAAGGGAGTGACTCCCTTCAAGGATTTATGGGGAATTCAATTTTGGATGTAATAAGAAAAATTAATGGCTTCTACTTAGAACCTCGGACCAAGAGATTAGGATTGTAGCATGAAATTTTTCATTTTCTTCAGATATCTATTCTTTCACCCAACCTCACCATTTTGTTGAGGAATGTATGGGATATTACGATGTAATTCAATGCCTTTAGAAGAATGGAACTACTCAAAATTGTTGTTTGTGTACTCCTCCTTGTTGTATATACCCATAATTTTCATGGCTTTCTCGAATTGTTTCTCAAAAAGTGTTTTGAAGTCCTGAAAGTACTAAAATACGTCTGGCTTTTGTCGAAGAAAGTATACTCATGTATACCTTGAGTGGTCATCAATGAAGGTCTAGGTATATTTGGATCTATTGATCAAAGGATGAGGAAATGGACCCATCAGATAATTATGAACAAGCTGTAGACTTATGTAGCTCTCCACACTTTTCCTTTGTCCATCTTCTCCTCAGAATGCTTGCCAAGTATGCAGCCTTAACAAACACCATAAGAAAATATGACATTGAGCGACCTTGTAACCATACTCTACTTGCTAAGTTGTTTCCAATAACGATAATTGATATGGCCAAACCACTCATGCAACAATTTGATCACCTCATCTAAATGAGTGAGAAGTACATAAAATGGAGATTTGGGAACAAATTTAGAGAAAATATACAACTGGTACTAATGATCAACCTTACCATCAACAACTGTAGCATTGTTTGTTATCTCACTAATGACCACAGAATCGAGTGTGAATTGAACTCACCCGCTTAAACCCGAATGAGTAATATAGTAGATAGAGAGGTGATCGGTTGATATTTATGGCACACAAAGAAAATTATGAAATGTCCCATTATCCACATCAATAAATCCTCTCGTACAAAGCTCAACAGGATTATTATCCCCCATTGAGATAATTGTCATGGTACAAGGCTTCTAAGATGTAAAGTCACCTTTAGATGAAACCATGTCATATGTTGTACCCAAGTTAAGTATCCATAAATAAGGTTGAGATGCAACTAGTACAAGTGCTTGTTCTAGGTCCTTGCTTTTCATTTTACCCCCCACCCCGTGCCTTTGAAGACTCCTTTGTTAATGAACTCTACTTGATAGAATCAATCACCTTGACATTATTCTTCTCAAGAAGATGTGTATGATGATAAAGTTGCTTCTTCATGCACTTGAGTTCATCATGCTTGAGCTTATTGCAATAGACACACTTGACCCTTTCATTCTTAGGTTTTTCACCCTTTCAATGAGAGGTCTTACAAGCAAATTTTGATTTCTTCTCAAAGTCCTTTGTATCTTTGTTTCTCTACTTTTGTGTGTTATTGTTTGAGGCTTTTGAGGACTCCTTAGTGCCTTGATTTGCAACAAGGGTATGTGATTTTGACTATTTTAAAGCATCCATTTGCATAAGCTTATCTTACTCTCTGGTCGACACAACAACAAAATCATCAAGGGAGGAAATCTTCCAAGTAGTTCAAAAAACATTCTTAGTGGCATGGAATGTGGAAATGAAACAAAATAATTAGGTCCAAGTTTGGCCAAAATGGATAGAACGAGTTTTTCACCCTTGTTGTCAATCGCACACAACTTCAATTGCAGGCTCAAGGATTTCAAGTTGGTGAGAAATTCCTAGATGGTGTCAAAAGTGCTCAGGATCAAGTTGACGAGCTCATTCTCTAGCTGGTGTCCTCTTAGCATGTCCCGCTTTCTAATCAATCCTTCCAATGTAGTTCGGATCTAATTTGGTGATCTTGCATATTCAATGTGGAAAAGAAGATCAAGAGAAAGAAAGAGACACAAGAAACCATTGGCTTCATCAGATGTGTTAACCCACTTCAAATTTTTAGCATCCAATATAAGTTCAACCTCAGTTCCCATCATGATTCTGAACAAGCCGTTGCTCATTAGAAAAACCAACATATTCAATTTCCACTCATAGTTATTTAATGGTGTAATAAGGGGAACTTGGCTTTCATCCATTATTAAGATGATTAGAATTGTTGCAATTGAAAAAACAAAGGTTATCGAACAAGTCACTGTGATTACATATTTGTTGTAGCATTAAAATGGGACCTTAAAACTTACATGAAAAATTCTTAGTATTTGTGAGGAATTACACAAATTCACCCATTCAAATTTTAGTAGCGATAGTGAGGAATTTCACAAGGAAATGGATCTAAGGAGTGAAGTTTTCTAGTGATCTCCATAAAATTCTCAACAACAAATGGATCCACAACTTGACCGAGCATCTAGGTAATTCGAGATGCTAGAATTTGTGTAGCATAATTCACAACTAAGGATATTTAGTGGGACACCTTACGACAAATAAACCACAATGAACCCCCCTAAATCTAGTCTTTCTCCTTCATTTGAGGTTTTCTAGATCAGACAGTAATATGGGAGAAGTGAATATTCGACAAAGGAAAAACACTCTTGCAATAGAACTTTTCTTTAGAAAATCTTCAGATCTAATACCATGTGAGATTTGGTTGAGTAATTGAATTGCATAAATGCATTTCCTTTGGCTAGTGATCTAAGATGTAGTGGCTATGAAACTAACCAAGATCAAGAGTCTAAAGTAAAGAATGAAGATCAAAGAAGTAAAACCAAATTGATGTAGAAGTGTATCTCCATTCTCATTAAGTTGTTGATTCAACCAAACAATATTGATCCAAGCAATACAAATACAAGTTCTTGCTAGAGAGATTTATGAAAGATAGGCATGCCACAAATATCTCCTTAAAACAAGGAAGCAAAAAATATCCAAGTAAGCTTAATTGTTTGTGTGCATGAAAGTGCTAAAGCAAACAATAAGGGCACTGAAGTAAGTAGTGCATGCAAGGGCTTTGGTGCAAGCAAAGCACATATACATATGCACCAACAACTCAATCGTCATGATGTCTTTTCAATTTTTACTTTACTATAACCTATCCTCCTCCAATCAATTGAGCTCTTCCAACAATTTATCACTAACTTTGATATATTACACCTCTACTCCACCAAATCCACAAAGATGCATATCAATATTCAATTGACTTGATCACTTCCTTCCCAATGCTAGTTGAAATGGTGTATAAATTGCGGATGATTCCCAACTTATCCAATAATCCTACATGACAACATGAAGCATGTATGCTTGGTCACATTTCTTCAAGTCACATATCTTCATTAATGTTTCTACCAACACCATGTTCATACTCTTCGCTTGTCCATTTACTCTTATGTAATAAGGGATATCGCCATGATGTATAATATTGAATATCTTCATTAAGTCCTTAATCAATGTGCCTCTAAAATGTGTACCCTTGTCCTTTATGATCCAAATAAGAAAATTCAAATAAACACTTTGTTGTGCCAAGCACTATGTATCTCTGGACAACTCTCCCCTCTACCAAGTTTGTAAAGAAGTTAGTTCCCACAATAATGTATCTCAATTGATTCCTCTTTGTTTTCATGAAGAGACCATGTGGTAGTGGGCACTATACCTAAATGATTGCATAAGAAATATGGGGTTTAAAGCATGAAATTCCACCACTTGTGGTTTGTAAGCAATGTTTTATCATTGCTCACAATTCTATGCAAACTTGAAGTGATCATCAAAATGTTTCAGCCACCACATGTTCAAACATAAGATCATTTACATTGTTCTTACCATGGAGAAATGGAAATTTATGATCCCATAAAGATTTGTTCTCGTAATTAAATTCCCAATGTCCATTATGAGACACATCTCCTCAAAATACTATGCATACTAAGCTACAAGAAAACGATCACAAGCTTGAACCTTGCTTCCTTGTTCACCTATCTCTTCCTCTATGTTGTATACATTCCACTCGGTGCCTATCCACTTTGTATAAAGAGGTGTATGTCGTCAAAATACCTGTGAGACCCTAGGTAGAAAAGAAATCATGATAGGAAAAACACCTTCTCTTATTTCTCTACTCACTATTGTCTAAATGAGACCGTTTATTTAGTTGCACATAAATCTTTCTAGGATTAACAAATATCCCAAAATCATATTACTAAAACAAAAATGACCATTTGCCCAACCTCCCTAGGAGGCTTATTCCTAATGTAATACAATGTTCAGTGGTCAACGTAAACATGGAATTTATTCGTAAGCAAGTAATGACAAAAATTATGCTATGAATAAATCATCGATGACATTACCCATTACCTCATTGTATGGTTTCTCCATACTTACAATAACTTCACGTTGGCAAAGTAAATCAAATGTTCCACACCCCAACCCCTTATTGTGTTAAGGAAACTCCAAATAAGTCCTTGATGCATCCTCATGGACATGAACAATATCTTTCCAAAGAGGTAACTTCAACATAGGTGTATGGACAATCTTGTCTTTGAGTGTCTCAAAAGTTGCTCAACACTTTGTTGTTCACTCAAATCCATGTGCTTGTTTTAAAGTGTCTCCACATGATTCATTATCAATACCTAACCTTTGAATTTTTTTTGTAATAATTATCTAACCAATAAAATTTTTATATTCATAGGATTTATCTATGACTCCAAATTGTTAATAGCCTTTGCCTTGTCTAGGTTTACCACCATTTTATCCCACAAGATGATGTTTCTTAATAAATTTCCAAAGCGTTATAGAAACTGTGATTTCTCTAAATTAAGTGAGACACATCCCTCTGCACCTCTTTAACATCTATCTCAAGTTTGATAAGTTATGATTGAAACAGTTTAAGAGTGCCAATCATTGGAGTACAAATCCAAACACTAATGAATGAATTCAACCAAAATGTTTATAATAATTCTTAGAAAATATGTTGGAGTGAGAAAAAGTTCTACATGGCTTCTTATCTCATATTTTCCATTACATAATGTCATATTTTTAAAGGCCTAAGTATTGGAAAGAGGGTAAATTCAAAGGTCAACCCTATGACCATGTGGTTTCACGCCCTCTGGAGACAAAAGGTTATTCACTATTTCTATGAATTTTATAATGATTTTGTGTCTGTACTCAAGAAAATTCTCTTTGGAGAGGATACCTCTAGAATTTCGTTAGAAGCATCCATTTTTCTAAGTACAAAGGGAGTTTTGGAGAAAATGGATGATTATAACATTATCAGGATTTTCTGTTCTCATGAAAAACCTATCTTTGTTCCCTATTATGTCCCAGATAAATTGTTTATTATAGAGGTGGAAAGACAATATAAGTTTTGGTTCCATGTTTTCTATGAAAAAAGGGAAAAAATAGTTTATTCCTTTGCCTTGAAAAGTCAGTAAAATTTTGTTGAGGGGAATTGCTAAAATTGATGAGTATGCTTCGTACTTTGACCAGTCTAATCGAAAATTTGCAAAATAAATTAAGGGGTTTGATCATAACCACATTTTTTATAATCATATGATATCAGTTGGAATTAGTCCTACATTAGTTAATACCCTTATATTTGGACAAGAAGAAGGTGATAGTCATGATCCTCCTATTCATGGTATTAAGAAAATTTATGGTGATATAAAGACCGTTGTAAGTTCTACAAAGCATTACAAGCAAAGAGGAAAACCCTTAGGTGAAATAAGTGCCCAGTCTCCCATTGTTTCTTGTAGAAGTGTTTTGCCTAAACTATATTATGAGTCCACAACAACTCAACAAAGAAAATCCTCAAATAATAATTCAGGTGATGATGGAGAGAAAAATCCTCCTTAAGGAAATTTGGAAAACCCTCATAAATTGAAAGTAAAGAGGAAAATAATTAGTTATCAACAAGAAGGGGAAGAAAAAAACATACCTGAAAATAATATTTCTCTTGAAGACATGGTTTTAGATGTTGATATTAAAAATATCCATTTTCTAGATGAAGAAGAATGGGTACAAGACAATATACGGTTTTTTGCTGAACTTGCTATCGAGGATGAAGTCTTTTCTGATGAAGAAACATTTTATGTACATAATGCATTGTTTGATAAGTCTTCGAAGAAATTAATCTTTGAAATAACTTCGAAGAATAAAAAGGGAAAATCTCGTTCCACCATTGATATCAAAGATATAATTTCATCAAAATTATCTTCAATACATAAAGTTATAGGGGATGCACTGGATGTCTCCATAATTTATATGGAGGAAGAAGTTTTTAGGCTTAAGGAAACAATCAAAGAATTGGAAGCAACTTTGATGCCTCCACCTATATTGGCCACCCCTGTTGCTATGGTTCAACCTGACATAATTCTTCAAAGAACCCTTGAGTCAAGTCTAAGATTTAAAAGAATCTCAAGCTTACTCACTACTACTCGACATTTCATGGAGGAAAATATAAAGAAAAGAATGTTGATTATTTTAGATATATGGGACTTAGCAAAAAGCTTCTCTTCTCTCCATCTCATAATACAAAATACTAAAGAATATTTGAATGTAGACTTAACAAATGATGAAGGATTTCTTACAGATGGAGTGTCCATGTTCATTGAAAAAGTCTCGGCAATGACATAACAAAGGAGAAAACAAGAAGATTTTCATTCTCAAAGTCGCATGAAACAATTAAAAGCATGTTGGATCTAAATTATTAATACATTAAGAGGATTATAAAATGAACTTAAGGAATTATCATGAAAAATGACCGGGGCATATTCAAAAGTTATTGGCTTTATATTGCAGGTATTATTGTTGAAGTGGTAGAACCAAATTTGATATCAAATTCAATGCTCATGTTTATACAACAATTTTAGGAATAAGTTGAAACTTTGAAATTTGATAGTATGGTGGAATATACTTATGATGATATTGATACTTGTCTTGTGGAATATACAAATAGAAATGAATATATTGAAATCTTATAGAAATTGAAAGTGAATTATTCAATATCAAAGTGATGCAAGAAGTGACCATTGCTCCCTTAAGAGAATATATTCAAGAATGGTTAAACAAGTCTTTAATTAAGATTTTTGAGATTCCAATGGAAGCAATTAAAACCGATCACACAACTGCAAGAAACAAGGATACAAAAGGCGCATCAGCAAGCAAATGAAAGAGAGAGATTCCATCATAGTAAGCCTATATTGATTACATCCCTAATTCATCAAGTTGTATTTATTCTTTTGTTAGAAAAAAATAACCGAATTTTGATAACTTATTTTCTTCTTCTGTTAAGATCTTCTTGTTCGTGCTCTGTCCCAGACATATATATTCTTCTTCATATTTCTTGTAAATATTTTATGGTCCATGGGAGCCCCAATCCCAGTCCATTTATGGACAAACGCCTTTAAATTTCTGATGGAAATCGCAGAGAACTATTTCAGAGTCAGTTTTGACTGTATTTTATAACTCTGAGTTTTGAGTATAAGATATTTGAAATCAACTTATCAAATTCTCTTTTTGATCTAAATAGGAAGTACTCTTTCAAAGTTCTCTCATGCGTCGGATCATTTTCTTTTATTTTTAAAGTGATCAGAAAATACTTAAAACTGTGATGGATGTGAGAACTTATTTCACTTTCTATAATTCATTTATTTCCAGCAAATGTGATGATTAAGGTTCCTAGTCCATTTCTCAGGAACTATTTTATTTTATGCTATTTTAAATTTTCTTAAGCAATAAAGATTTGGGTTTTTCCTTTAAAAGCATAATCCTATATTGATATTTGAAGAAAATCTTTAGAAGAATTTACAAAGGAGTACCACCTTTATAAAAACGCAGGGGGATTTATATCCTCGTGAGGTTTTCGTTTCGGTCTTAACATATTCAAATGCCAACAAGATCCAATGTGGGTATTTAAAAGTGATCTAGGAGGATCTAAGGAATGCTCATAGAGGTCTAGAAGGATTCAAAATGCTCACAGAGGTCCCAGGGGGTCTAGAAAAGCTCAAATTTTGACCATCTTAAATCATCTAAAAAATGACATTGTTGCATAGAGCTTTCACCATCTTTCTAACGGTGCAAACAACAAGTCAAACAGAGTCTGTATGCAAAAGTTATGGCTGGTCAAAGTTAAGGTCAAACATGGAAAAAGTCAACCCTGAAGAGACACGTGGTAGGCTCAGAGAGAGACACGTGGCAGGCTCACAATTTGACAAGTGGTAGGGGACATGGCTCCGTACATACAGGTGGTACAATCGTCGGGTGACAAGATCATAGTTCTACATGTGGCTTTGGAAAGGTCGATGACAGGTTTCCACGTGGTGACCCCTCATTGGCCTATAAGGTCATGGTTATATAAAAATTTTGGGGCTAGAGGGGTTCGACTGCATGACCTCTCAAACCTATGTGCCACAACAAAGGAATAAACATGATTATGGCACATTATATATTTAAATTGGTGCAAAATTTTATATGGGCACTAAAGGGCCAAGGGCCTAAGCCCTCAACCCTTAGCCCCTAATCTGTTGCCATTTCATATAACCATAGTCTGCGCAGAGGGGCTAATACATAGATTCGATGGGTTTTAAACATATATTTATTATATATATGTAATAAATGTTACAACCATTGCATTCATTTGAAATATAGTATAAACCAATGGCATATGTGTGGGAGTCTGTATATTTTATATAATATATATATTATATTAAAATTGTAACTAATTATATGTTCCAACCATGTAATAAAAATCCGTGGGAAATGGCAATCGATGGGAATGGAACCCCCAACCTGCCAAATATAGCAAAGATTTAAAACAACTCCACTAACCAACTTTTGACCAACTTTAGTTAGTTACAACTGTGCCTCTAATAATAGTTAAGGGGTTGCATGAATTTCGTGATTTGGTTAAGAGGGGTGCCTATTTAATTGGAATGCACCCAGAGACTGTAGACACATTTTTTACACACAATTTTCTCTCGTAAAACGTGCCAAGGGTACGAGACTACACCGTAAAGCATGTCGAGGTCACCTTGACGAAATTTCAAGTATTTTATATCAATTTTGCGTGATTTTTTGCAATGAATTCAATGGTGCACTACATTTTTTTTCATTTGAGTGATTTGTAAAATAGTCATTGTATTATTTTACATGCCAAGGGGACTCTGGGGCACTGTAAGGAAAATATAGCCAATTTTATACTCATTTTTATCAATCTTTCGAGAGGAATGAAAGGGTGATGCTATTTTTTATGTCAGAGAAGCATATTTGAAAGGTGTCTTCAACTCTTGTAATGTAAATTCATTTTATTGCACTTGAAGCATTTGAGCATTAATAAAGTGATGATGCATTTGCTTATGTAAGATGGATTATGCAAGTTATGATCATCAATTAAAGTGTTTGGTTAAGTAAGATAGATCACTTCCATGCTATAAGCATTGCCAATAAAATATTTTGGAATAAGAAAGTGGTATTGAACTTAGTAATATTTTTAGATCAAGTGTTGTATGGGTTCTATCCATTTTTGGATCAAGTGGTATCAGAGCTGGTTTGACAGGTGAATGCTTACAAGGGCTAAACACAAGTGTGGTAAAGGAAAACTTGAGGTTTATAGTCCCGAAAGGTTCAACGAGCTTCACTTGAAGAGAAGAGTTGACTTCACCAAGTAAAATAGGTCCTTGTGAATTTGAAGATGATTTTTTCAATGCCTTTCATCAGACGAAGGCAATGGTTGAAGAGATCTATAGTGAGAAGGGATTACAAAAAGGAGAAATTTATGGACAAGTTAAGAAAGAAGATGATCTTCCTCCTTCTCCATCTCCTTCAGGACCACCTTCTACACCTCCTTCATCTCCTTCCACTTCTCCACCCTCATCTCCTCGTAAGAAAACTACTTCAAAGAAGTCATTGTTAAAGTTGGATGTCAAGTTTAACTTGCCCATGTATAATTGAATGCAGAGAAGCTAGACAATTGGATTCAACAAATGGAAGTTTAATACCATGTTCAACAAATTGATGAAGACGAGATAAAGATTCAATTAGCCTCTCTTCGCCTTGAAGGCACAACGTTGATTTGGTGGGAAGGTAAACTTCAGGAAGGTATCCAAAAGAGCGGTAAGATTCTCTCTTTTTGGTCAGAATTAAAAAATGCATTAAGGAAACAATTTTATCCTTTGGCATATCGACAAAAGGCAACTATGGAATGGTAATATCTCAGGCAAGGAAAAGGACAGAGTGTGCGGGATTTTACTAAGGAGTTTAGGAAGAAAGCATTGGCTTTAAATATTTCATTACATTCTACATAAACCCTTATGAAATACATTGGTGCTTTGCATAGTTACATTCGTCATACTCTTCTTTTGTTAAATCCCACTAATTTTGATGAAGTATGTGTTCAAGATGTGCATATTGATTCCAGGGGGAAGGGTGCTAAAGATGGTTCCTCCAAGGAGGTTGCACAACAAACGAGAAGTAAGAACAAGGGAAAAGAGAAACATGTAGCTACAGTAAAGAAGGAAGAAGCAAAGCCCACATGTACTCATTGTAAGAAAATAAGACATGATCAAGATCATTGTTGGAAGATACATCCTGAATTAAGGCCTAAAAAGTATGGAGGAAGAGGAAAACAAAATATTGTTGTCACAAAACAACAAGATTTGGGATCTGAATCAAGCAATGAGACATGAATCGCAACTGTAGGTGTTGTGAATGCAAGCAAGAATGTATGTATGATGTCTGTGAAAGAAAGTGAAGGATATGATTTGGAATATAATAATGAAATAGTAAAGTTGTCTCCTATTCATGAACTGTTTCATAATTCTCCAAAGTTGCCACATGAAGGTCACTTGAAAGTAATATTTTTGAAGGTGATAAGTGACATGGATTTTGCTAGGAAGAAAATGAAAGTTGTTAATTCATTGACAGTAACATCTATATGTTCATTACTATTGTTGATATGTTGTGCATGGCCAATAGCGGAAAATATGAATGCAAATAGATGTGGAAGTCTAAGAATGATTTATTATGTTAGCAACATTATTTCAACCTTCATCCTTGTTATTCAACTAATTGTAATGAGCCAAGTGGTCCAAGCAAGAAGGATGAATGATACTAGACAAGTGAGGTGGAAGCATTCTCACTTGATTTCCGAATGATCTATATTTTTGGAGGCCTCTTCAAAAATAAGAGATATATGAAGATGCATGCTATAAGCATATTCAAAATACTATGTCATGTTCGTATGGATGTATAGCTTGAACATAAGCAATAAGGTACAGACGATAAAAGTTCAAGCATAATTGTTTTTCAAGGCATAAGCGACAATGAACGTAGTATTCATTTAGGGACTTCTACATATACATTCAAAAGTACAAGAACAGAGAGTCTGAAAGGGAAAGGCATAGATCACAATTTGACTTGGTTTCATATTGACCGAGATAGACTATATTCCACAATAGAAGACGACAATGGATGTTGAAATACAGATATAGGTATTGCAGAGATTCAGTGAACATAATTTTTCTAGTTTGGAAATTTATGAGCCAGAACCAGAGTTATATATCATTAGTTACAGTGCTAGAGGCCAGAGTCTGAGCCATATTCCAGAGAAGAAGACATAAGTACACTGATCTAGTACCTAAGATCGAAGACCCGAGATGAAAACTTATTTCCAAAAGAATCAACAAGATGGAAGAGTGAATTATCACCACCAAGTTTTTGCATATTTATACTTTTGGAGGTCCAAAATTTATTCAGTGGGGAGGTGTGATCCAGGAGGATCTAAGGAATGCTCATAGAGGTCTAGAAAGATTCAAAATGCTCGCAGAGGTCCCAGGGGGGTCCAGAAAAGCTCAAAATTTGATCGTCTTAAATCATCTCAAAAATGACATCATTGAGTAGAACTCATTTCCAGCTTTCCAACAGTGCAAACGACAAGTCAAACGAATTTTGTATGCAAAAGTTATGGTTGGTCAAATTTAAGGTCAACCAGGGCAAAAGTCAACCCTGAAGAGACACGTAGCAGGCTTAGAGAGAGACACATAGCAAGTGCACAGGTTGAAAAGTGGTAGCTTCAGATACTAACAAGTGGCATGTGACATGGCTCCATACATACATCTGGTACAATCACCGATTGACAAGTGGATGCAATCATAGTTCGACATGTGGCATTGGAAGAGACAATGAGAGGTCGCCACATGGAGACCCCTCATTGGCCTATAAGGTCATGGTTATATAAAATGTTTAGGACTATAGGTGTTCAACTGTATGACCTCCCAAAGGTCTTAACAAATCCCTCAAACCAATGTGCCACAACAAAGGACTTAACATGATTATGGCACATTATATATTTAAATTAGTGCAAAATTTTATATGGGCGCCAAAGGGTCGAGGGCCTAATCCCTTGACCCTTAGCCCCTGGTATGTTTCCATTTAATATAACCATAGTCTGTGTGGAGGGGCTAATACATAGAGCTGACAAGTTTTAAACATATATTGATTATATATACGTAATAAATGTTACAACCATTACATTCATTTGAAATATGGTATAAACCAATGACATATGCGTGGGAGTTCGTATATTTTATATAATTTAGATATTATATTAAAACTATAACTAATTATATGTTCCAACCGTGTAACAAAAATTCGTGGGAAATGGCCATTTTATATAACCATAGTCTGCATGGAGGGGCTAATACATAGAGCCGACAAGTTTTAAACATATATTGATTATATATACGTAATAAATGTTACAACCATTACATTCATTTGAAATATGGTATAAACCAATGACATATGTGCGGGAGTTTGTATATTTTATATAATTTATATATTATATTAAAACTATAACTAATTATATGTTCCAGCCGTGTAACAAAAATTCGTGGGAAATGGCGGTCGATGGGAATGGAACCCCCGACCTGCCAAATATAACAAAGCTTTAAAACAACTCCACTACCCAACTATCCACCATAGTTTAGGGGTTGAATGAATTTTAGAATTTGGTTAAGAGGGGTGTCTGTTTAACGAGCATGCATCCCAAGGCTGTAGACTCACATTTTTTATGCATAATTTTGTCTCATAAAACGTGTCAAGGGTACGAGGGTACAATGTAAAGCGTGACGGGAGTCACCTTGACGAAATTTCAAGTATTTTATATCAATTTTGCATGATTTTTCACCAGGAATTCAACGTTGCACTCCATTTTTTCATTTGAACGATTTGGAAAAAAATAATTGTATTATTTTGCATGCCAATGGGGATTCTGGGGAACTGTAACCAAAATATAGCCGATTCTATACTCATTTTTCTCAGTTTTCCCAGAGGAATGCAAGGGTGATGTTCTTTTCTGCACCAAAGCAATATATTTTAAAGTCATCTTGAGCTCTTGTAATGTAAATTCCTTTTATTATACTTGAAGCATTTGAGCATTAATAAAGTGATTTAGCATTTGCTTATGTAAGATGGATTATGCAAGTTATTATCATTAGTTAAAGTGTTTGGTTAAGTAAGATAAATCACTTCCATGCTATAAGTTGTGTCAATAGAAGATTTTGGAATAAGAAAGTGGTATTTAACTTAGTAATATTTCCAGATCAAGTGTTGTATGGGTTTTATCCATTTTCAGATAAAAAAGGAGACAAAGAAATATTAAAAATTTCTTACCTTCAAAGTACAAAATTCCAGCTATGTAGATCAAGAATTGGATGTGGTAGCTGATAGAAAAAAAACTATTTCATGTCGCGTCAAACAATGACCAAAAAAACCTTTTACAAACGTCGCACCTACAATAAAATTGTTGAAATCTCTCACTGTTGTCGGGCTTTCGACGAACTTTGACCAAGTCAACGATCGTTAAATGCTTTCAAACATGTATTTTTGACTTTCGATGAACGTTTGTCGTAAGACTGACGGTGCAAGAACACCATCGTACTTACGATGAATTTCGAGGAGCCACGTCATATCGTACTTATGTAGTAATTTTTTACTATGCGATCAATTTTATCTTTATCATCGTAATATTTCGTCGAATATTGACCATATGTACTAGTGATATGACGTGGACGATTTTGTCAAGTTATGGGAGGATTGTTTTTACAGAGGATAGAAGAGGGTTGTTAATGTCTCATTTGTGGAGCTTTCCTCTTCCTTAACTCATCCAAAATCCATTGTCATGGCTCAGAAGGTTATATAATTTGGGGAAAGTTGAGGACTAGGTTAAGGGTTTATTGAAAAAACGTTGGATCTTGCATCTTTAAGTGGAGTTTGTGTAAGTGGCACTACTACCATATCTATAGAAGGAGACATATATAGAAAGCAATCTCCTCGTGGTAGAGGAGTGTCTGAAGCACAAGGTTATGAAGGTAGGGTTGCTACAAACTAAAAACCAAAATTTTTTTTAATGCAAAGGAGTTCCCTAATTAATTTGGTCGTTGGAGAAGAAGTAAATGAATGGTTTCATAGCAATGGAAAAGTAGGCAATTGTTGGGTGCATCCATGGTAGGATAATGGGGGAAAATACCTTAAGGGAGTGGATATCATCCAATTGAGTGCATTAGTTAGGGTATTCGTTGATTTTTTACATTCCAAGTTGGGGTTTAATGACATTTATTTTTCATTATGTGGTGTATGTGGAGAAACTTCTTGTATCCCACTAGAAGTGGGACTCAACCCCATTGCATTTAAAGGATTGGTCATTTTTCTTTGATGTGAAAACTAAAAATATGGAGATCACGGCGTGTTGGTAAATCTACCCAGACTTCCAATTGATTTTTTTTTTATCTCATGAAGTGTTTAGGAAGATTGACAATTCCCTTGGACTATTCCATGAAGCATATATGTTCTTTTCTAACTTGGGTTCCATGGTAGAGGCTTGTATTTTTTGTTGGATTAGATTTAAGGGAGGGTTTAAGCACTTCTATGACTTTGAAGAAAGGTTCACACTACATTTTTCATACTCTTGATTACGTGGGCTTTCTATTCAGATGCATTCGATGCCATAATGATGGTCACTATGTTGCAAAGTGTAATATGCCTTTTAGGAAGAAGATTTGGGTCAGAAAGTTGTCGAAGGCCATGGATAATATTGAATTTTGTAGCCATGGGACTGAATCTAGACCCAATGAGATGGAGGATTAGAAGGAGAATATTGTTACAAAGCATGTTGCATATTCACTGCCAAAAGATGTTTGGCCTATGGGACTTTGGAGACTTCAAAGGAGCTTGATATTCCTAGTGCAATGGCCTACAGGCAATCCTTAAAAACCTCATAAGTGGAAGGATCACAAGAAAATGGAAATTTTGCATCGGACAAAAGTAATCTTTTAAAGTTTATGGCCCCTCTTGATTTGCATCCTCCTTTTGATAGAAGCCTTGTTTTTGGGTCAATATCAAATGATAATGTTGGGTCTCCTTATGGTTAAGGGAAGGGAGATTTCCTTGATGAGTTATCTAATTTTAATGATAAA
>ML867791.1:770-21031 GCA_009831015.1 Picea engelmannii
TTCTGAAATTAAAGTATAAAATCAGTAAAAAATGGAAAAACTAAGGGCTTTAAATAAAAATAGAGAAGATATCCAGAAAGACGAAGAATTGATTTCCATTAAAAATCTTTCATACAAAATCATAGAACATCAAAATCTTCAAGTCTCTCCATAGACGAGGGTCAAGTATATGATCTTTAGCCAATGTACAATAAAAAGACTAAGTATGAAGAAGTAAAAGAGAGCTGAGCCAAGAAGGAATGGAGCTATGGTGGCGAATCAGAGGAAAGGACTTGCATAATTAGCATCGAATCAAATCGAGCCATATTACAACAAACTACACAAGTAAATCTTTACATTGTGAAGACCAGCAAACTCATCCTCACTTATCCTCTTCACTGCTTAGCAAAACTAAGGGCTTTAGTTTATGTAATTTTTTTTTGTTTTGTTTATGTTTTCTGAAATTAAAGTATTAAATCAGTAAAAAATGGAAAAACTAAGGGCTTTAAATAAAAATAGAGAAGATATCCAGAAAGACGAAAAAATGATTTCCATTAAAAATCTTTCATATGAAATCATAGAAAATCAAAATCTTCAAGTCTCTGCATAGACGAAGGTCAGGTATATGATCTTTAGCCCTTTTAGACGCAATGTACAATAAAAAGACTAAGTATGAAAAAGTAAAAGAGCGCTGAACCAAGAAAGAATGGAGCTATGGTGGTGAATCACGAGGAAAGGACTTGCATAATAAAACTAATTAGCACCGAATCAAATCGAGCCATATTACAACAAACTACACAAGTAAATCTTTACCTCATGAAGACCAACAAACTCATCCTCACTTATCCTCTTCGCTGCTTCGCAAGACCACCTACTGCAGATGATTTCACCAGTCTCTGTTGAAGATGTAATGAAAGAATGAAATAGAAGAACCCTCCCAACACTCACAACATACTCTCTCTGAAAATTCTGCCTAAGGTCTATCTCTGAGTTTTATTTCTGAGACAATACTTCCTTCTGAAAAATATGTATTCTTTGACTTCCCCCCTTTTGGCAAGCGGCGTGTTGTTTCATTTATGTCAGTTGGTAGGCAGTTCTGGTTGTTAAGAAGTTAGGGACATTTTCATTTTAAATGAACTCAAGCTCATACGGGCGCGAACGATTAGAACTGCCTCCTTTATTTTTTTTTAATAAAAGAAGTACCTGTTGATAATTTCCAATGTTTGCTTTACGTATATCCCTCATTTAAATAATAATTGATCCAACTCTTATACACATCATTTTTGAAATTTCAATTGGTCTTCATAATGTGATCTAGCCCTGTGAAGGTCTCTGCGTCTTCCAGGCATCTCATATATTCCTTCTATCATCTCATATATTCCTTCGACTTAATGCATCACTTCAACCTCAGTCCGCGTTTTAAATTTTTGCAACCAATTGTAATCTTGACAGCGGTGTTTCCGTTATTCATAATTTTTTATTGCTTGAGAATGACATTGAATATCTGAATTATTTTACAGATAAATATACATCTCATTCCCAAAGAAAGCCATCAAAATCAATTTCTGAATTCAATACAGGGCTACCATCCAATTTCTCGTTTAGTTCATTAACAATTTCAGACGAATTCACATAAGGCTCTAATAAATTAGGGGACCTTTCTCATGCAATACCATAGTCCTTCAAGATCTGAGGGGTTTCTGCGGAGGCTTCTTGTCTTTCTATGACCACAAGAAAGTTATCCTTCAACTCGGAAATCAAGTATTTATTGTTGCATGAATCCACAATATGAGCTAGATGCCTTATATTTTTAATTTTGATCTCATTAAGCCTTGAGACCTGTTGATTGCTCGTGTCCAATATTAACGTCATTGGCTAAAACCTGTGATAAGATAACCATCTGTTTTTTTGACATCCCAAACCTTTACAGTGCAATCACTAGAAGCAGTAATAACACGACCCCCATAACTTGTGAATATTGCATCATTTACATACGACGTATGACAACGAAATTCCTTCAATGCTTTGCCAGATTTGATCCCATGTATTCTTGCAGTACCGTCAAATGATGTGCTTAAAAGCTGACTGCCATCACGAGAAAAGGAAAGGCTTGTAACACCTTGGGAATGTGCATGTTCTAGACGCCTTAAACACTGACATGTTCGTATACGCCATACCTTAATTTTCCCATCCTGTGAACCAAAAACCAACATCTCTGAATCTCGATTGAAGTCAACACAGGGGACAACATCATAAAGGAATCATCAACTTGATACTGAAGATCCTTCTTAAGCTTCCCACTGATGTTATCCCAGACCTGAATCCATCAAGTGAGCAGGAAACAAGGTATTGCCCATCTGGAGAGAAGCGAGCACATTCTGGGTGGTTTTGTTTCCCAAATTTAATTGTATGTGCCAGCATTGTTGGATACATTTATTCCTCATATGCCTTCATTTTCCACGCTAATTAAAGACCCAAGAGCGTTTTCTCTTCAACACTCAGATTGAAATATTCATCTCCCATCAGTCCTCGAACTCAAGGTTATTCTCTGTTTGTTTTTAACCCAATAAGAAACCAGCTTCCTTGCTGCCAATAAATTGAGAGTAGAGACATGTTACCCTCGTGGATAATAGCTGCAAACGAGGTTACTGATTAATACCAGAATACAACCAAAAAGCCCCATCTCCCCTCAGCTTCAAAGTGTGCTCACAACGTATACCTGATTCCTGAAAACCAAGATTTCTTTTAATATATCTTCCTCTATGCGAAGTGATAATCTCTCAAGAAATTAACCAAATACTTGTATTTGTATCGTAACCTCTTTTAACCTTTTGCAACTTGATTCATGACATATTTCTATTTCGTAAGAGCTTTTAAAAGGACTTTTATTGTAGGATCATGTATGTATGTATGGAAAAGGTATGTATGTGTTGTACATATGGAGTATCAACTAAGGCTTTGGAACACAAGGCAAATCAAACCATTCAAAAAGGTAAGGTGAAGATCATGCTTTTTTTATTTAAATAATAATAAAGGTCACATGTGGAAAATAATATAATGATATAATTTTGCTCATGAAATGGCATGAAATAATGGGATGGAATGGAGCTAGCATGAAAATAATAGGCATGGTACCACAACCATATATTTTTGAAAAGTGATTAATGCCACACTAAGGAAGTGAGTTGCTGGGCAAAAGATGAAAATATGACATAGTTATAAATAATTTTTCAAACAATTATTCACTTCATCTTAGCTAAGTAGGTAAGCGTCTTTAAACATAGCGTGAATGATGCGAGGAGTGGGGAGGAAAATAAGTCATGCTTAGAAACAAGTCAGTGTCACAATGAAATTCCCAAGAACATTGGGCCAACCTTTAACGATAATAGGAAAAAATTTGTGCAAGTAGTATGATTCAAAGGGGAGCTTGGCAACGCATTGTTGGCTAAGTCCTATTAACAAAAATAGTCTTCAACAATTGCCAACCAACAGATGCGCGTCGCTTATAGTGGCGTGCAAGCGTTAACAATAACATACGATCATTTATTCTTTGTAGGAAAGGGAAAGGGAAGGGTAATGGAAGGACTAAGGGAGACTTAATGTGGGACAAGGAAAAGGTTGATAGGGTTAGGTGGACCAGGTTATACAACACGGGGAGACACGATAGAGGTCAAGGGATTCATGGATCGACACTTTGGGAATAACTCATGGAAAGTGGTAAGTATGAGGGGGTTTGGACCTATTTTATAACCCAAAAGGACAACTCTTCAGACATGACGAGATGATTACGAGGCTTAGAAACTTTTCATGGATGTGTATTGAGGGAAAGACCCAAAACACTAAGTGTACACAACGTGTATGTTGGAGGCATCTCAAAATGAAGGGGGGCAGAGAAAAAATAAAGAAAGAAGGGGGAAAAGTACTGAAAAATGTGGTGAGCGAGGATGTCTCGCGTAGCAAGCGAATGGTAGACAAGCGAGGAATCATGACAAAGGAAGGCAACTTAGTTCACCTGCAAGTTTGTTGTCCACCAAAACATATTTGGTCAGTCAATTAAAAATATACAGATAGTCTTCCTTTTAATATCACCCGTCATTTCTCCATCACTTCTGGTCGTAAGAAAAGGAAAAATGAAAAGGAAGAAAAAAGAAATAAAAGTGAGAAAATAAACCGAGTAAAAGTGAAAACAACCTAAAATTAATCTAACCCTTCCCAAAAAAAATTTATTGTGATTATTATTTTTTTTTTGTTTATTTTTTAACAGAGGGAAGAAACCGTTATCTTGAAATCAGGTTGGATGAAATTTAGCGTAAAGTTATGCGTCATTTTCTTTGTGCACGGGTCTTATGTGTTCGAAAAACTTGTATATGGGGGGATTGTCAAAATGCCAACCAACAAATGTATATTGTGCGCATATATGATTAATCAAAATCCAAAAGAAACGCCCACCAACCTCCAAGACATGCCAACCAACAGATGCTTTACCAGAATTGATGAAGGTATTGATTGAATTAGATTTAGGGTTTAAGGTTTGTACCTTCGAGGGAAGATCCATGAAATTATCAAACAATTCAATATCACATGTGTAGGCCTTTATATCAAGAACTTGATTGTCATAATGCAAAGAAGATTCATAACATGGATTAGAAATCATAAGAATGTCCCTATCATTGAAATAATAATTGTGCACATGAGGGACTTGCTTGATGGCGTCGAGTCCTCTATCCTCTGTCTTCTCCTGCCTATAGAAAAAAAATAGTTGTAAGCTTTGATACCACAGGACCTAGTGCCCCTACCTCACCAGGGGTCTGCTGACCTCCCGGTCAATGCATTTTCAAAATTCCCGAGCCTAAATAGCTCTTTGGATTCCTGTTGGACCCTCATGGACCACCTCCATAGGTCCTTGTGAAATTCACCCATGCGAGCTAGTGCCGACATAAAGTTCCTCTCCACGTGACCATTGGTCGTGACCATGTGCCTATCCCAAAAGGCGCTTCGCGACCTCGAGCCTCGGGTGGTTTTGCTGCAAGTCACCCTGACTCTCTTGATCCCTGAAACTATGAACTAATATCTTGGTACCCGCTAGCTTCTTCCCTTTACTTCCGCTGATGTGACCTCCTACTAAGACCTAGGGCCAACTCCCAAGTGCTTCGAGACTTCGCGCTTCGCGAACTTGAGAATTAGTTCACCTTTTTCTCCCGAAGTCTAATCTCTGAAATCTTCTTCTGAACGAAAGGATCAATGGTCAGATATGTTCTCAAATCAACAACTCAACTATTCCTCTTAAGCTTCAAACTGTTGTATAACTTCTCACTCTTATCCTGCTCACAACTCCACTGAATCTAACAACACAAAATTGTCGGCACCTTTCTCCTCTAAGGACTCTACTGACCTTAGATATTCTTGATGGCTCCTTGCCAGATATCTTGGCGTCAACCCTTATGAGATTGTTTCTTGTTGCAAACTCCGAGATTCTAAGGAATCTTGGATGCACTCCTTGCGACCTTCATGATAACCTCTGGTTATCTGAACTTCGACTCTGTGCGCACCTTGTAACAAAGGTTCTTCAACCAGTCACTCGGGTTGGAAAAGTATAAGACTCAACCTAGCCTACACACACCTTTCACAGCTCTGTGCTAATTTGGCACTTTCGCAGGTATAAGTTCAACAGTATCTCTCCTTAGCTTTCTGAGATAAAACTCAAAATCTGTCGACGCACTCCTTGCGGACTTTCATTGCACTCCTTGCAAAAATTCTCAGGAAGAGAAACAATTGAAACTTATACTCTCCTCATAGACTTCATACATTCAACATGAAATCACATACATATGGCATTGAAAAAAATGCATAACAGAGAATGTAAAACAAACTGTAAACATACCATTTAATAGATGTAAACAGAAACCATAATACACCATACAATTAGATTAAATCATTCTTATAATAATTCAAGTGTTGTGTACATGGATTTGAACATCACCAGCTCTGCTCATACAATCCTCTCCTTTACTCCTCTACAACTATCTATTCTTTCTCTCCAACAATTACAATGATAATAATCTTTTCAGATCCTCATACCAGGGAGTCTTCTTGAGTTTTTTCCTCCTACAACTCTAAGTTATCTTATCGAATTAAAGACTACTATCTACTTAGCATTTATTACAATAAATGTCTGCAACCAAGAGATAAGAGCAACGCTCTAGTTCTGCATTACGGTTCCCAAAACATTAAAGAAAATATATCTTTCTAGATATTACATTGATGTGCCTTCTTTTGAAATTCAAATTTATTTAAAATGCACGCTGGTGTATATCCAGTTGTCCTCCACTCGTGCTTTGTTGTTGATGCTCCTACATCACGCATGTATTCTTGCAGCACTGTCAAATGATGTGTTTAAATGTTGACTGCCATCACAAGAAAAGGAAAGGCTTGTAACACCCTGGGAATGTGCACGTTCTAGACACCTTAAACACTAACCTGTCTGTATACGCCATACCTTAATTTTCCCAGCATGTGAATCAGAAACCAACTTCTATGAATCTCGACTGAAGTCAACAAAGGGGATAACATCATAAAGGAATCATCAGCTTGATACTGAATATCCTTCTTAATCTTCCCTCTAATGTAGTCCCAGACATGAATCCATAAACTGAGTAGGAAACAAGGTATTTCCCATCTGGAGAGAAGAGAGCACATTCTGGGTGGTTTTGTTTCCCAAATTTAATTGTATGTGCCAGCGTTATTGGATACATTTATTCCTCATATGCCTTCATTTTTCACGCTAATTAAAGACCCAAGAGTGTTTTCTCTTCAACACTCAGATTGAAATATTCATCTCTCATCACTCCTCGAACTCAAGGTTATTCTCTGTTTGTTTTTAACACAATAAGAAACCACCTTCCTTGCTACCAATAAATTGAGAGTGGTGACATGATACCCTCGAGGATAATAGCTGCAAACGAGGTTACTGATTAATACCAGAATACAACCAAAAATCCCCATCTTCGCTTGGCTTCAAAGCGTGCTCACAACATATACATGATTCCCAAAAACCAGGAGTGCTTGTATTATATCTTCCTCTATGCGAAGTGATAATCTCTCAAGAAATTAACTAAATACTTGCATTGGTATCGTAACCTCTTTTAACCTTTTGCAACTTGATTCATGACATTTTTATTTCGGAGGATCATGTATGTATGTATGGAAAAGGTATGTATGTGTTGTACATATGGAGTATCAGCTAAGGCTTTGGAACATAAGGAAAATCAAACCATTCAAAAAGGTAAGGTGAAGATCATGTTTTCTTTATTTAAATAATAATAAAGGTCACATGTGGAAAATAATATAATGATATAATTTTTCTCATGAAATGGCATGAAATAATGGGATGCATGGTACCAAAACCATATTTTTTTGAAAAGTGATTAATGCACACTAAGGAAGTGAGTTGTCGGGTAAAAGATGAAAAAATGACATAGTCATAAATAATTTTTCAAACAGTTATTCACTTCCTCTTAATTAAGTAGATAAGGTTCTTTAAACATAGTGTGAATGATGCGAGGAGAGGGGAGGAAAAGAATTCATGCTTAGAAATAAGTTAGTGTCATGATGAAATTCTCAAGAAAATTGCGCCAACCTTTAACGATAATAGGCACAACTTTGTGCAAGTAGTATGATTCAAAGGGGAGCCTGACAACGCTTTGCCGGCTAAGACCTGTTGACAAAAATCTTCGTAAAAACTGATAAGTACAAGTTAGTATGAAAATATGGCTTTAATTTCACCAGAATTCATTCTTGTTCAACAAACTAATGTTGTCATATATTGATCAAACCATAGGTTAAAATACTACTTTATTTCCAATTCTAGTATTCGAAATAATCCTCGAGACGAGTGCATCCTCCATGGATTGCTTGAGAACATCAATAATTTCATAGGTCAACAAATATTCCCCAAGTAATTGACCATTGAAATTGGAGGCTCATGTTATTTATGAGAGTTAGGCTCTCTTTCATTGCTCGTCAACTAAAGAAAGAGAGATAAAATTGAGAAAACAACTTGAATCTTATCCGAAAAATATATATGTGTATGTTGTGCCCTAGATTGACCTTGAGAGCATGGGAAATGTCCACAGAAGGAGAACAATTCCACACTTAGTAAATCCAGAGTGAAGTCTCAACAAAATGTTGAATGAGCCAAGAATTAAGGTAAGGGAATGTTTGCAAAGGAGGCAAATAGCCACGATTGGATTTGCATGTATAGCCACAATCCTTTCACACCAATCCATGCAAATAAATGACATTAAATCCAAATTAAAATATGGTGTACTGTGGAAATGTGTTGGAGAACATTTGTTTCTCACTATTAATTACCAAACCCTTTTGAAAACTCCAACTATCATATCGATACATTTTCCAAGTTCTTCAACCATGTCACAAATAATTGCAAAGAACCTGAACTATGAAAACAAGTACTTTCCAATTATGTAAACATACTCCCAAATATTTTCAAAATATATGAACCACATTTTAAAATTTCCAAGTATATAATTTCCATGTCTATAGTTAGCATGATTACCATTTTCTTCAAGTTTGAGGTGAGGCTAGGAATGAAGTTCATATATTTCATCACCCATTAAGTGTTAGTGGTGAAATAGCTTATACCTTGAATACTTCAAGAATTGCAATGTAACTTTAAAATAGGCAGTGGCACATTTTCTTGCACACAATAATAAAATAAATTAACAAACATTTTTATGACTAAATAATAATTTAAAAGACTTGACTGGATGAATACCTGAATTCATCCTCTTGGTTTAGAGAATAATTTATTGGAGTATTCTCATCTTGGAGCAAACCTCCCTCGATTTGACGAAGCAGTAGTGAAGTCAACATTGACTTTGTTGTTGCTCTGTTTGATCTACAGAGGTTTTATCCAATATTATCCAAATCCTAATTTATTCTCTACTAAACATGTCCAACCATGTGAAGGTGGAAGCTCTTATGACCCCTCCCCCACTCTACTAGAAAATAGTTAAAAGAAACACATTAAGATTCATGCATAGACACTAGAAAAACAACAAATAAATAAAGAAACATATGTGGTTTTGTGCATAAAGGAACATACAAAAATCATTCATTAACAGATAACATTAATTCATTCATTCATTATAGACACAAAATACTTCATCTCAATGAATCTTATCATCAAAAATATGTTTTCATAATATGGTACATGATGCTTCTAATTATATAACTAGTACAATCATTTCTTTTTTGTTTTCTTTATTTTTGAAATGAATTCAGAAAGGATGTCATCAGTTGCTTCTTCCCCTTCTGTTGTTCTGGTCTCTGCATATCTTATTGATGACCTGGTTGTGTACTCATTACGTCGAGGTTGTTGCAAGTGGGGGAACAAATCATCGGCTACAATAAGAAAGAAATGTTAAATTGATATTTTTTGTTATTATTATTACAAGTATTTCATTAATAAAAAGAGAATTAGAGTGTTGTTTACCTACTTGAGTAGTTGAGGCAAGCAAAGTATCTTTGGATGCATCCATATGTTCCTCTTATTGTTTAGCCTCATACTCTACATGCTCTAGAGTTGAAACGAGAAAGGTTGTAATAATTACACCATTTGCAATTAAATATTTTTAATTGTAATCCATACTAAATTTTTATAGCACATGAAATACCTCTAGTATCGAGTTGCACACCACCTTCATTGGGTGGCACTCCAGCCTCACTATGTTGTGTTCCACAAGTGGTGACACTTGTTTCTTTGTTGGTTTCCTGCTTAAAAAAAACAAACACATTCCTTTATGGCCAAAAATAACAATCAATAGATTGCACAAGTAATAAATTATAAATAATCTTCGTTGATTTTATTTACCTATGTGTTGGTTTGAGTGTTGGAAGGTTGTGTTTCCCCCAATATTTCAACCACGTGTTGACATCCATGCTTGAAAGAAAGCTTGAGGTCTTCCTATGTTGGAGCTTGTTTGAACTCCAAGCCCTACAAATTTTCATAAGAGCATGAATTTTTCTTGTTCTATGAAATTAAATTAAAATTGTTAACAATATATTATTTGGAAGCAAATGATTTTTTTATACTTACAATTTGTATAACCAGTTTCAAGTAACCCCTTGGGCCAAGTTTGTGTTTCCCATGATTTTCTATTCTGGCCTTAGTGGATTTGGATGTGTCTAGGAGTCTATATTGTAAAGTTTCAAATATGTAATTAGATGTCACAATGATGATAAAACATCATAATTAAATTATTATAAGTGTCACATACCTTCTTGAGCCTAGTGGTGTCTTTCCTTCTTTTCAGAGCATCTTCTCCTTTGCATAATCCTAGTCCTTCCACTCCCTCTCATAAATCATTGGAGGACACTCATTATTAGGGTTTTTTTGTAAATGAATCCTATATTGGTCTCACAAATATTTTAAATATGTGTCTTCTTTTGAGGAGACTCCATATTTGTTGAAGGAAACCTCATCGAACATGCCAATCAACTTGTTGATAAGTTCATCTTTTAACTTGAAACTTTGGGAATTCCACCTTGTGTGTATGGTGGTCCCAAGGATATCCAAGTTCGGGTCATTCATGCATTTATAAAATGTATCATTTCTTGCAAAACAATATTATCATTAGTTTAAAATAGTCACAAATTATACATAAATTTCAATTAGATTGTACACAATAATTAAAGCACATATTAAATACATGGAATCTTTTATATTTTCATAGGGATGAGCTCATTGTTTACCAAAAAGGTAACAAATAGTGTTCCCATGCTAGGTACATGGGAATATCTAAGAAATCATGCTTAAAAATGTTCAATGCCATGTTCTACATCCACAACATTCCATGCACATTCTGGCATGTGTTGGTCAGGGTTAGGTGTAATACTGACATCGAACCTAGGGGGTGTACTAGTCTAAGTGATTGGCATAATAAAGAAAAAACATCAAAAACCTCAACACCAACAGTTTTTGTAGGTCACAGGTTGTTGCGGGCCATTCGCAGGGGCAATGGAAGCACTGGCAGTAGGCTCGTGAACTTTAGAAGCATACCACTCCTGGACATGCCCTCCATAACGAATATGAAATTGGGAAAGTGGGCATGGTAACTATATGTTCTGTGCTCTAGAAATTTCCATTTCTCTTCATGTTGGTTGGATTCCATTACCATAGTGTACTTATGAGCATTATCTGTCCCTCCATTGAAGCAAAGCACTAAAGATACATTTACAGGCAATTTCAAATTTGTATGCCAAAATTTGGCCATGTTCAAACTTGTTTGAACTCCTTCATAGGTAAGCAGGTGTTTTCTATGTTCCTCTTTCTCGAGGGCAATGACATCGTTGTTTTCTTTGATGAGATGGATCTTTGTGGCCCTTTCTACGCATGAATTATACGTTTTATCTTCATTGGGCTCCCAAAATATGATCAGACTGTATCCATCCATTTAGAAAAATTAGAAGGAACAAAAAAGAAAACCATCCGACAAATTTGTAAAGTTGAATACGTCTATAAGATCGAGTCCATAGAGAGGAGTATCAAATATCAATGTGAACAGCAAAGTAAGTTTATATTATATATGTGATGGATTAAAGGGTAAGTCTCTACAACTAATACCAGATTAAAAAAGATGGTTGATATACGTCGGCATCATTTTCCAATTTTTAATTAATATGAATAAATGGGTGGTTGATATAAGGCGGCATGATTTTCCAATTTTTTAACTAATAATGAAAGGGAGACATTAGTGGGTTTGTGAATATTTATTTTCATTTATTTTTTTTACGACTAAAATATTTATCTTGGCCCATATGTTCAACTTTCCTACATAAAGTATCGCCATGGTCACCCCTCATCGAATTTGAATATGGGTGAATGGGGACTAAATCCATGCCTTACCACATGTGGATTTATGAATTAAAATTTTTAAATAATTATTATTGAAATTTTTATGATATTTTAATATGGTTGATCATATTTTAGTGTGTTTTATCATGGTTGATTATGGTTAAACATGTTTGATTATGCTTGACCATGGTTGATTATGCTTTACTATGATTGACTCGAGACAACCATGGTCTATTATGGCAGAATTTGGTTGATCATGGTTGACTATTATTGACTACAATTAATCATAGTTGACTATAATTGACAATGGTTGATGATGGATGATTATACTTGACATTTCGTTGATGGTAGTTGGCCATGGATGAACATGGTTAACCATGGTTGAATATAGATGACCGTGACTAATTTTGATTGAATATGGTTGACTATGGTTGCAAATGCTTTCAACCATGTTTGACCAAGGGTGGAAATGTTTAACCATGGTTGACTTTGGTTGACCTTAATTGACAATGTTTGATCATGTTTAACTATGGTTAATAATGTTTGATTATGGTTGACCATGTTTGACTATGGTTGACATTAGATAATGGTTGATTATGGATTTGCCATGTTTGACCATGGTTAACCATGTTTGACTATGGTTGTTTATGGATTTTCCATGTTTGACCATGCTTAATCAAGTTTGACTATGGTTAACCATGTTTGACTGTGGTTGACCATAGTGGGCCAAGGTTGACTATGGTTAACCATGCCTAGTTATGGTTCACCATGGTTAACTTTAACTGACCATGTCTAACTCTGGTAGACGTTAGCTGGATATATTTGATTATGGTTGATTATGGTGGAATGTGTTTGAGTATGGTTCACTTTAGTTGACTATGCTTCACTTTAGTTGATTGTGGTTAACTTCGGTTCACAATGGTTGAACATGTTTGACTATGTTTGACTATGGTTGACCATGGTTGACTATAATTGGTCATGGTTCACTATGGTTGACTTTGGTTTACTATTGTTTATCACAGTAGACTATGTTTGTCCATAGTAGACCATGGTTGACTTTGGTAAAAAAAGATTGAATTTGGTATAAGATTGAATTTGGTAGTCCATGGTTGGGCATAATTAACAATGGCTAACCATGTTGACTATTGTTGACCATGGCTACCCATGTTTGGCTATGGTCATTTTCCAATAATTATATTCATCTTAGTCGACTTAAATGTCTAATTACTACATTCATCAACGATTGTGTCAAATTGCAACATCCATCTAGGGTTATGTTGCATTGTGTCAATTGTAAAGGGTTATGTTCATTTGCAACATTCCCCAATTCCTATGTTTCACTTTGACATTTAGATTCATTAACTTATGTTGAATTGACTATGGTTGACCATGTTGATTATGGTTAGCCATGGTTATTTTTGTTTGACATTGTTCATTATGTTTAACCATGGTTTACTATGGTAATGTTGCAGTGTGATACTCATACTAGTTGATTTATGATGAATTGGTGTGTTTTTAAATGGTTGTGTCACATTGCAATGTATATAAAGTGTTTTTTCGCATTGTGACGTTCCTCAAGGGTTATGTTGGATTATGATGTTCCCCAATGATTATCTCACATTCCAACATACATCTTTGTTGACTTATGTCAAATTGCAACATCCATTAATGGTTATGACTCATTGCAATGTTCATCAATGGTTTTCTCACCTTGCAACATTCCTTAATGGTTATGTTTTAATGTGATGTTCTTGAATGGTTATGATGCATTGCCACATTCATATTAGCCGACTTATATGGAATTTTTATGTTCCTTAATTGTTATATCACATTATGAAATTCATAAAGAGTTACATCACATTTATGATGTTCCTTAATGGTTGTCATATTGAGATCTTCATGTTGGTGAACCTATGTCATATTGCATTGTTTTAGAAGGGTTTTTTTGCATTATGACATGCATGAATGGATATGTTAGTTTAGCTTATTATGGTTTACCATAGTCGACTATGTTTGTCTATGGTAGAACATGGTTGACTTCGGTCGAGTAACATTTACTTTGGTAGACCATGCAGGTTGGGCATGGTTGACTGTGGCTAACCATGTTGACTATTGTTGATGATGGGTACCCATGGTTGACTTTGGCCAAGTAACACTAACCTTGGTAGACCATGGTTGGGCATGTTTGACTATGACTAACTAGGATGACTTTGTTTATGATAACTACCCATCTTTGAAGATGGTTATGTCACAATAGTTATGTTCATCTTAGTTGATTTTTGTCGAACTACTACATTCCTCAATGGTTTTGTCACATTGCATCATCTATTGAGGGTTATGTGACATTGTGACAATCATTAAGGGTTATGTTTGATTGCATTGTTCCCCAATTCCTATGTCACATACATTTAGATTCACTGACTTATGGTTAGTCATGTTTGACTATGGTTAGCCATGTTTGACTATGGTTGACAATGTTGATTATGTTAAATCCTGATTTACTATGGTAATGTCACAATGCAGTGTTCATCTTGGTTGAATTATGCTCTATTATTGTGTTCCTCCATGGTTGTGTCACATTTTGATGTCCATCAAGGAGTATGGCGTATTACATCATTATTGAATTTCTACATTACTCAATGGTTTTGATTCCTTATCACATTAATCAAGGTTTGTGTCCCATTTTTTATGTTCCTTAATGGTTATGTCACACTGCAATGTTCATATTGGTGGAATAATGTCGAATTGCAGTGTTTATGAAGGGTTTTGTTTGATTTCAATGTTCATGAACATATATGTATGATTGCAATGTTCATCTCATAATTGTTATGTTGCAATGCAAGGGATTTGTTAAATTGTGACGTTCCTAAATGTTTTTTTCATATTGCGATGTTGATCATGGTTGGGTTATGTTAATCACAGTTAGATTTAGTTGACCAAGGTTCAGTATGGTTGACTTGATTACTATTGACCAAGGTCTACTAGGTTTGACTATTACTAGAGCATGGTTCCACATGGCTTACTATAGATAACTATGTTGACATATATGAAAATCATTAATTGGATTATATGTAATCATTGTGACATATTTAAAATTGGAAATCGCTATAGTTTAAATTGAAAATCGTTATAGTTAAATTTGTGATAGATTGAAAATTGTTATAATCACACAATGATTGCGGCATATTTGAAAATCGTTGTAATTAAGATAGCTATCTTATCTTAACTTATACTTAATGAAGTTTTATGAAAATCATTATAGTTGGATTCGAGATCTCATCTTACCTTATACTTAATGAAAACTGATGGTTAACCAATATTATACAATGATTTTCTAATATGTATAATAAAATTATAAGATTAAATATTTTATGTTTATATAAAAATATTGTAATTTAAAGAAAAAATAATAAAAGTATATGAAAATTTAAATCAATAAATAATTTATTTTTTTAAAATTTATAATATATTTTTTTTATAATTAATATTTTTAATTGAAAAAATAAAATAATTGAATTCAAATGGATGATACTCAATTTCTATAACTTATCTTACCTATATTGCCGTATTTTATTTTCAAATAAATATTATAAGATGATCATCATTTAAAATAAAAACGTTATATTGTTATTTAATATTTCATTTCAAATAAAAATATTATTCAAATTTTAAATTGAATGTATTTCTAAGAATATTAATATAAAACTAAAATATTGTATTTATATTGAAATGATAGTGTAAAATGGAATAAACTTGAGCATATTCAACTTTATATACATCTCAACCTCAATTTGTTTCACAAATAAGGAGGTCTCATACACCAATTTGATGTGGCTTAGCCCTGATCTTAAAAATATATTATTATTATTATTATTATTATTATTAAGGGTATCATTTTGATTGTATTAATTAATTTGAAGTATTTATTAGTTTGTTTTTCTTTTTTAATGTAAAATGATTATTGAATTGGTTTATATTGTGTAATTATTCATTGATGACAAATAATTTCTTTTATACTGTGTTAGTTAGTGTTAATTTATGTTAAATATTATATATTTAGTAATAAAATAATACTTGTTGTATAAATTTACATATATATCATTTACTTAATTTTAATTTTTTCATATAAATATTCAAAGTATAAAAAATATATAACACATTAATTTTAAATAATTAGATTATCTAAAATTCTAAAAATACATTAAAAGAAATGATACATTTAACCTGAATTTGTTTACACATGGTGATGTTGTTACTTATTAAAGTTTTTAAATTGTATCAATATAAGTTAAACTAACAACCTTACATGTTATAAAAATTTCATATATATAATAAGTTTTAAAGTTTTAAATTTTCAAAGAATTAAATTTTATTTTAATCTTCTCATTTCAAATTAACAATTATATGGAAGGCCAAGGATCATAGATCTCCTATTGTGACATGGAAACTCAACATTAATTTTAATTTTTGGGCACAAATCCCGATGTACATGGGATGTAGTAGAGTAGCCTGCATATACGCATGTTGTATAGTAGGCAAGATGCGTACATGTGGAAAACTATGTATTTTTAGCTATGAGATTTACAAATAGGGATGATAAGTTTGCATAGGGAAATGGAACAAGGCTTTATGTGAAAGATTGCATAGGGTGAGTCAAATCTTGCTATAATATATATAACAATTAGAATATCTTGATTCAAATTAAAATGATATCATTTTGCAACTCTTTGGCTCTAGGGTTTCTCTCCTCTTCCATGGCTTCAGCTAGAGGAGGGAGTGGCGCTCCCTCCTACATTCCTATTCTGATAGGATGCCGGAATGGACCTTGCAGTCCTTCCTCCACTCAATCGGATCACACCCAAGATGCCAACATTCCTTCCACATCTAAGTAAGGTAAACAATAGGACCGACATGTCAACCTGAAGAACAAAATAAAAGAAAGAAGGTAGCTCCTAACCCCAACTCCAAAACCAAATCTCTACCCAAATCATTTTAAAATATGAAATACAAAGTGAGAACGAACATAATAGGGAACTACATTCAATTCATGCAGGAGCATGCCTTCATAGGAATGTTCATGGGCATCTCACCAATAGAGGAATCCTTCATTTGGTGGATAAAAACAACCTAAAAACCCAAAGGCTAGATTGACCTCAAGCTGGGCTCTAAGGGAAATTATTCACCGCCATTTTCTCTAACTTGGAGGATCACAATAGGGTTTTTGAGAACAACCCTTACTTTTCAATTTGGTAGGACTAAATTTCAGGCTGCGAATGAAGAGTTTCTTCCTTCATAAGGAACATTTCATTGTTGCTCCAATATGGATGCAACTATACTCTTTACCACATGATTTCTAGGATAATGAAATTCTTGAAGGAATTTGAAATACTTTTGGAAACTTTGTCGAAACATCGAAGATGAAAAAAACAGGTCACTACACAACATATGTTTGAATCTATGTGTACATAAATCTCACTAAATCCCTCCTAGAATCAATTAGTATTTACTATCAAGACAATGAATGGATCCAAACCTTTGACTGTGATCATGCCCATTTTCTCTGTAGATAGTGTCATGAGCATCACTACCTTTTCAGATATTTCTTGTTGAATTCTGAAGTGATCCCCCCCCCCCTTCCCCATCTGCTTGAGATGTTGAGGGTTTTGAAAAAGTTTCATCCACGTAAAAATATAGAAGAAACCTCAACCCATCACCACATAATAGGGGATTCAAATCCCACAACTCATTGGAAACTCCCCTCCAAGACATAGAAGGAAAGAAATGTCATAGAGAATAGGGAATTCCACAAAACAAGAAATCCATAGAGGAATATCCAACAGAGGAAAAAGTTAAAAGATGTAAAAACCATGGGCTAGAGAACTACTACCAACCAATACGGTGAGGAAGATATGTAAGAGGAAACATTAGAACAACCATACTTTGATGGTGGAAAGGACATGGACCTTGGGGACCTTGATCTAAAATCCATTTCTGCAGCATGCAAGAAACAATACCCGAATGCAATCCCTAAAAAATAAGGTTCATCTTCTGAAGGATTTCTTGTTTCATAATCAAATTCTCTATGGCCCAATAGAAAAATGTATGACCTCTTCTGCTTCTCTTGTCATTATACCCACTTCCTCATCCCCTCCAAAAAATCCCAAAGAGAAAAAAAAGAGGTCGATGTACTAATAAGCAACTTCTCAATGATATGGGATAGTTCTTAGTGAACTCAGGTTGCATAGCCCTGATAATAAACAAGTGTTTACCCAACCCCCCACATTCCCCATGAAAGTAATATCTTCAAATATTAGAGGCCTCAATGGTAAAACCAAGCACATGATTCTCAAATGAAAAATCCTTCAAGAAAAAACCTACATTGTAATGATTCAAGAAACTAAATGCCCCCACAACGTTATTCAACCTCAAGCCTCCCATATTTGGCTAGGATCCCAAGCTATAAACTTATATGAACAAGGAGAAGTAGGTGGTATCATGATCCATAGGATCTTTTAATGACTATGGTTGAGTTTTAAATTGCATGTGTTAATTAACCCTTTTAAGAAGCTTAATGAAAGAATGAGGAAAGAAGAGAAATTATGACAGCCATATACATATATGCAGATCTGAAATGAAGTAATAAACAACAAACCATAACACAATAATTGATAACAGAGTTCGACACAACGTTGCCTACGTCTCTGGGCCTTTGTCTCTGTGAGGGAGGCTTCTTTATTTCTGTTCAAAAGCTCAAAATTACATCGCAACAGTGCCAATTGGATACAAGACTGATCTGGTCATGTTCTTCCAGATCTCTAGAACCCTGCAAAGAAAATGGCACGCAAAATGGATGTCCGGAGCTCCCAGAAATGGCCCGCAAGCGTCTACTCCTCAATAGCTTCCCTGCATAAAAATGGCTTTGGCTTGGCTTCCCTTTAGCATAACTCTGCTCTGACTATCCTCATGGCCTCAAAAAGGCCTAGTTTTTATAGATCTGAATTTGGTTATCCATCCCCAACTTCCTCCCAAAATTTGGGCTCCAAAAATGCCCAATATCTCCCAAAAATGGGCCAAATCCTCCATTAACAGGCATAAAAATAATAAAAAATCCAAACTATTAACAAGAAACCCACTTTTGTTTAATAATAGGGCGCAGCCCCCAAACTTTCGCGCCTTTGTCATATGATGGACAGCCATGTGGTCGGGCGCTCCACTAGTTGTGCGATGCCCCCCCTGTCCCTGGCTCCTGGTCTTCGACGTGGGCATAGGATCGGGCGGTTAACAACTTACCCATGCGTGTTGTTCAGATTAAGGCCCGGGTCACATGGAACCGCCCAAGGACCATGGGTTGGTCCCTATCTACCAACTCCCGCATAGTTTTAACCCCCTCTCTCCCGGTTATATGGGGCGGTCACATCGTGTGTTAGTGTCGAGGGCTGGGGCTAAGTCCCAGCCCTTTCCCCCTCTAAATATCATTTCATTCAAATTCAAATATTTTTATTTCCATATGACTGTTAAGTCACACTAGTGGGGCGGGCGGTCAGCCCGGTCCTGCCAGTCCATAGCCTAGAGGAGAGGTCGGGGGTTCGACCCCAGTGGAGTCCATAAATTTTGCACAACCCACGAGCCAACCACAGGGTGCCACATGGCATCCCATGACTGGGCCACATGGAACCTCAACAACCAATAGAGGGATGCCACGTGTCGAATGCTGGTTCATCCATGTATCTACCACGTACCCTGCCACCTGTCATCGTACCTGCCCAGTCAGCTTGTTGACGTCATCCCTGCCACGTCAGCCCATGCCACGTGTCACCCTTATAGTGGTGACATGTGTCACCCTATGACTGGTCCAACTGTACCTGTCGTACGCACTGTCAACTGCCATGTGTCATCTCCAGGAGCTACCACATCAGCTGTACAACTGTACGGCCTGTACAGTCAGCCTAACATGTGGCACTGTACGGACTATACAGTCATCCACTTTTTTTTGCGTGTTTGGTTTTTTGGATAGAATGAAATATCGTTCGCATACTAAGCTCGTTTGACAAAGTAAATATATGACCAGAATCAGGAAGACGAGACGGATGTAATGGCGCTGGTTTCGTCGGATTCCGAGCACTTTCATTTTTGAGCCTTTTTGAGCCCTATCAGGCTTTTGGATTTGATTCTGGATCACACCTCCCCACTAAAAGACCTTTTGGTCCCCAAAAGGTTACTGACCAGTCAACAAGCTCGAGATAGGCCACCCGGCTTGTCCTCTTTCTCTTAACTCTGTCCTGTGCACCTGTCTCATCAAGATCAACTGTAACACAATCATGACAACTGACAGTATATTGTTAGCCATTTGAACCCTGTTACATCTTACTGAAGCCACTATCATCCATGTAGAAAACATTACTAATGA
>WSFP011436553.1:0-21031 GCA_009831015.1 Picea engelmannii
TTCAAGACCAGATTTGGACTATCTCAGGTTATTTGGAGACCAATAGGTGGTATGATATTTTGAATAATATTTCCATATGGTGATAAGTTTCAGACAACAGAGTTATTGAAACATAAATATAGACAAACAATAAAGAAAAGACTTACTCAAAAATAGAAAAGAAAGAGAATTCAACAAACCAAGTCAAATTTTATTGAAAGAAATCAAAATCAACAAATCAACAAAAAAAAAGAAAATAATACGACTAATTTACAAAGCCAAAACCCAAGCTTCAATGAAACCACCATCTCAACAAGAATCAAAAGGAAGAACTAAGTTGTTTAAAATCTTTTCATTCCAAAGGATAATGATCCACGAGATGTTAATTTATTCATGCCTATTATTCAAAAGAAACACAAGTGATAAAATAAATTTACAGAAAACAGAAAAATCCCCACTTAAAACAAGTGTAGTTAGGTGTATAGGAAAGTCACACCAAATAACTTCTCATGTCAAATTCTATCTTGAAAGTGAAAACCTTTTACCTCTTTACTCTCTCTTTTAAAATATTCAGGTTTTAACAATGACAATCTATTTCAAAACATTCAGGTTTTAACAATGACAATCTATTTCAAAACATTCAGGTTTTAACAATGATAATCTATTTCAAAACATAATTGTTTAAGGAAGATAGAGGAATTTAAAGACAACTCCCCTGAATGTAGTCAAATGAAAACTTTCTTTGTGCCTTAGATACTCGCATCTCCATAACTGAATTATTCAAAAAGAAAATATCAAAAACAACAAAAATAAATCTACTCCTAACCTACTATAGATTACTTAACAAATCAAAATACTAAGTGTAGTCGTATTTCCAGTGAAACCATCGGAGTAAATCCAATCCTGCAATGAAAACAAAATCGAATATCAGTAACAAGAATGGGAGTGTATCGGAATATGAAAAGAATACATCATACTTACCTTTATAAGAATCATTTAGAAACAAAGCAAGCATGACCTTACCATTCCATTGAACACTTTTTATTTACGAATCCTCCATCCAATTCGCAATTATGTCCCTATATGGATCATTAGAGCATGGAAGAATGCAACTTAGTTCAAAAAACTTGCCAAAATTATGAGGACCTGACATAACCATCGACCAAGACTGAAGTGCCCCATCATCCTGACATTTTTCTGTTTTCCTATGATTTTCTTTGTGTGGAGGATACAAAAAGAATGTGTTAAGTTTACCTCCTTGATAATTATTCACAAATAAGGTGAAAACAACCTTACCATTCTCTGGAAACTTTTCAAGATATGAACATTCCAACCAATCTGCAATCCTATCATAATACGTGCAATTACTAACATAGGATTTTTCGAAAGAATTCATATATAAAAAATATTTCTAATGAAAATAAGGTACTGGTTTGGTATGGAAAGAATCTTGTAAAATGATATTAATGTTATTGGTAGGATTAAAATAATAAGAACTTATCATGATTTTTAACTGAAGAAGAAGTGTCTCATTTTCTTAAAACTTCTCATTGAGCTCGACTGCTTCGACATTAACTACTTGAGACGAACTAAATGGAAAAACCAACATCTTTGAATAATCATCACTGATATCGATGTTTGGTTGATTGTAATTTTCAATCTCAAATAATTGATTATGGAAAATTTCAGATTCTTCTTTAAACACAAATTTTGATGAATCAATGGAAGACACAATTTGAGACCCTTTTAAATCATTCCTTAATTCCCCCATATATAACTGAATAGAATAAGAAGTAATATGATCATGAGTGGAAATGTTCTCCTCTTGATCTTTTGTGCGAAAATAACCATTAATTTGTACCTGCATATATAGTGCAAGATTCATTCCAAAGTGATCTGGAACACATGATTGCATAGCATGATGATAAAAAATATCAAGGTACAAAGAATAATATGTAGAAGAATTGAGGAGTCAAAATGCATCTCTTGAAATGATAGGTCTATGCGTTTCAAATTGTGGTTTTGTTCCCTCTTCTTGAATAAACAGATCGTCTCTCATCATATTCATTTTTAAAGAACACGAGATATTTTCCAATACCAAATCATATTCATCATAAAAGGGTGAATGTGAGAGAAAATTACCAGAATTACATGATTCATTACTATTTTGACCAATGTTGTCATCTCCCACTAATTGATCTTGAACCTGTTCACATGAGTGAGGGGAATTTTTACTACAACAAGATTGCCAAATTCACATTCCATATCTTTTACTTCAGAAACAATTATAATATCTTAGAGAGTTTTACCATGGTCTCCTTTTGAATTCAACGTTCCTTCCTCAATAGAAAAAGACATTGTTGGCAAAGAAATATCAGAAGCGACAATTTATCTTATAAAATGTCATGCTACTCCTAATATGACAAAATGAAGGAAGTTGACAAAACATTTGGTGATTTAATGACTTCAACATCATCGTGAACTTTTAAACCATCTTGAGATTGAGTATTAGTGCTCAATTTAGATTGGTTAACAATTAATTGATCGTGCTTGTATGAGAAAGAAACTAGATATTGAAACCATTTATCAATAAGACACATTTCTTTCAAATGGAATCTAGTACAAACATGTATGAAACTAATTGCAAAATCATTGAATGATTAATCATTTTCTTTCCTTAAGAAACTTAATTCTTCACTTAATTCATCATAATCATAATTGTTAAAATCTGATAAAAAAATCAATTACAAACTCAGACAAAGAATGAATCAAATTAGTCGAAAAATATTCGAACCAATATTTAACCAGACCTCGGAAGGTGAGAGCGAATAATATTCATATAACATTAGGATCAATGATATTATATTTTAAACATTTATAATAAAAAATACAAAGATGATCTTCTACGAATGTACTCCTCCGTCGAATGTGAGTTCTGATAAGAGATGAAGTGTCTTACTGGGAATGTTAACAAATGGGAGATTAAAAACATGTTCCTATACAAAAATTTGGGTAGGAGCCATTGTTGTAATGTGACAATAAAGAACTCAGCTTGAAGTTAGCTTGTCATCTAACTATCCCTTAAGGACGTGGATGACATTACCGAAGGAGATAATGAATAAAAAATAATTATGGGTGAATAACTTAAATGATTAAAACAAATAATTTGAAACCAAAACATCCAATCATTTAATTTTATCGGCCCTCCATCTAGCACCATTTGTTGGGCGTTTATGACACACCGTCAACTAAAAGGGAATAGTTTGGTCCGAGGTTGTCTAAATAACCCAAGCCGTTTGGAATAACTACCCCTAACGAGTTTAACAACTTTGTTAACCGATAAAGAGATCTAATATAAACTACTAAAATAAAATAACTAACTATGCATTAACGGATATCTACTATATACATTCATTATTCTCACTTTTATATACAATATATACGATTAAACAGGTGCAATATTTACGAGAAACCTTGTAAACTAAGGTTGTACAAGAGAACCGAATCTCAGGAAAAATAAAATAGATCTATAACATACTACTAATTTAATTTTAACCTTGAAACTAAAAAGAGAAAATAAATGAATGTAAATAATAATGTTTTAACTTAAATAAACAAACTATTTAAGCTTAAATGTTAATTTGCATTCACAAAATATAAATCAAAACAAATAGAAAATAACTAACCTATAACTGGCTAGTATTTAAAGATAGCTTTTGGTTTTTCTTTCCTATATAACATCACTCTAACAACCTGTCTGTTAAGAGAAATCTATAGCATAAGGTTGTGTAATTCTAAGATTGTGACAGTGTCAGGATGAAAATCATTTTGACTGGCAATTTAAATCTTATTTAAAATGAAAAAAGAACAACTTTCAAATCATGATCCTTAGTGAAAATATAATAGACTAATCGACAATAAGAAAAATTTCAATTGAACAATTATATCTTTAAAATTTGAATTACATGAATAAACTCAATATAATACAAGATTTGTATCAAAATAATACAATCACCAAGACCAAGATAATTGGGATAATAGACTCTTAAAGATTGACAAAATTAATACATAAATGATAGCAATTAATCATGTATTGACAAAACATACTAAAGCTAATTTAAATCAATGCATAATCAATTAATCAAAGAATATGAACTATAATCAAAGATATTATAATGAAAACAAAACCCTTTTACTCACAGGACAAAAGTCATTAAGCACTCTAGAATTTCATATTCTTCTTCCAAAATACTGGTCCATTCTCCCAAAATTCCTACCATCTATTACTCATTTGAAAAGAAAAAGTTTACAAAATAAATAATATACAAAAGAAAGGATAAAAAGCCTACTATAAATTTCTTCCATCTTCTCTTTGGCTCTGAACTTTCTCATATATTTATGCAATGAATGAACAGTCTAGGCATCACTAAAACTTTCCACCACTTGAAATTTTCCGCATAAATAAACAAAAATATCTCTCAAATCGCGTATTTGTTTGGGAAAAATCTTGAGAGTAAGCTAAATGGGTTCATTTGGCAGATGGGTTTTCATCCGTTTCTTGAGATTCCTCATGGTTTGGCTGCAATCAGTCCCGCAAAATCATATGTTTGTTCTTGAACGCATTTCCAAATCTTATATGTTGTTGCTCATAAATTATTTGCAGCAATCCAATGTTATTTTTGGATCAATTATCTTGAATGTATTTAGATAAGAAAATCAGGCCTTGATCAGATCCGTACCAAATATCTAATAATAGAAACCTATGAAACAAAAATAAACCAATTTAATAACCTAAATATAAAAATTGTGAATAAAACAAAATCTAGAACAATAAAATTAAAATGAATTTAAACTAAAAGTTAAATATAAGTTGTAAACAAATATTGTTTATATTTTCCTTTCAAATATGATCTTAAAATTCTAGAAGCTTCAAGTTGATGGAGAGGAAAAAAATATTAATTTTGGGTTTCTACAAAATCAAATAAATGATAGATATTTTTTTATTTTTTTTGGAAATGAGATGCAAAATGACAAAATAATTTAATTAATTAAACCCACCAAATGATTTTGTGAAAATGAGAAACCAACCAATATATTATTTGATGAAGTATTGAACCCATTATTTATAATAGTCAAACTTTCTAATGAGCAAAAGACGAAAACATAATTATAATTTAAACGAAAGTAAGCCATTGATCAAAATTATGTTTTCATTTAAATTAAGATTTCTATGCTCATCTCTCCTTCATTCAAATTTGATCAAATGTAAACAAATTTCATAGAAAATATGTGTCACATAAGCTTTCTTCCTGTAAAATCATTGTTATTAATACATGTCTTCAACCAAGACATTCTAAATTCAATAAGGAAGAGGTAATAACAAACTCCCAAATTATGAAGCTCGTCCATCAACATCAAAACTATGTAGAAAGCAAAATGAAATGGCATTTGAATTTCATGAAATTCAAACCAAACAAAAGAAAAGAATATAAAATCAAACCAACCTCGAAACAAAGAAAACCAATACCAATCCAATCAAGTCAAAGAGAAACAAAATAAGAATCAAAGTAAAATTTAGAGGGACCCTAGATTTTGATTATAGAAAAAGAAGGGGGTTGTTGCGGGCAGCCAATAGAAGGATGCAAAATGTTGAACTGGATTTGGTCGGTGTCAAAACAGTGGTAGAATTTGAAGTCATCGAAATAATGGGGGAAAAGTATATGTACCTAGCTCTATTAGGTATTGATTGGGCCTATGAGAACGATGCTATAATATATCTTAACAAATAAATTATGACCTTTGAATACGATGGTATGAAATTAACTCAACCCTTAGATCTGTATGAAGGTCCACAATGTACTAACACAACAAAGGAAAATATGGAACAAGATTTTATGGATCAACTATATACTATGATTGCAGGAAACCAATTATATTATATTAACCCCACAACATATGGATCTATAAGTTGGTGAAGCATTCATTTTGTGGATGAATACTTTCAAGTTGCTTGGGACAACTGAAAACAAAGAAGGTATGAGAAATTTTCAAGGCGTTGCATGACTGTCCGATTAGTGAGGTGTATTGGAATGGAGATCAAGGAGTACCCAACATATGATGGTACCTCGGATCTACAAATATTTCTAGTTGACATGTAGGGAAGGGTTGTGGCAGAACACAAAATATTAACATTTGACCTATCCTTGAAGTTTTCTCCAGCTAGGTGGTGATATACTCACAAAGAAACTCTATCCAGTTAGGAAAAATTCAATCTCACTATACAACATCGGCTCCTTCTGCTAATGAAGATACCACAGTTGGGATGAGATCGGGAGAAAAAGAGTCAATTGTTATCCTTGAAAATATATTATGGTCAGTCTAACCCAGTTACACACATTGAACATTGTCTACAAGTGTGGAAAGTTTCAAAACTTACTTCCTATCTATGGACACATCACTTCCTTCATTCTCTGGGAACAATTCCCAAATCATGTTACATGCACGAGGAAACAACAAGATAAATAGTATTATGGAAGACACTTTAGAATCAGTTCTTCCATGATTTCTCGTTCTCTGGTAAGACTCCCAAAATCACAGTTGGGCTCTAGAAAATAAAGAAGATGTTGTTTAGTATTGATGTTAAGCCGAAATATCCACTTAAAATTTTCTTTCAACATGAACACTTACTTCAATATAGTTTGTATCCATCCCCCATGAGAGTACCCATGGATTTTAGTAAATTTGATAAAGACCCTGAGGATCCAGACGACTTGGAGGAACTTAGACATTTAACCTTTTAGGAATCCATTGGAACAAGAGAAGTCAAGGATACCATATTAGGTAATATCAGTAGCTCATACACCCAACCTATAAGGTTGTGGAAAGTCAACATAGGGAGTGAGGAGAATCCTAAGATGTCTTCCATAGGTGATTATTAGGATGAGAAAACTATGATAGAGATACATGCTTTGTTGTGGGAGTACAAGGATCTATTTCCTAATATTTTTTCATAACTGAAGGGAATTAAGGGAGAGTTGGGGGAAATGAGTATCAAATTAAAACCAGATGCTAAGCCTGTTAAACATAGATTGTATCACCTCAATCCACGATTCAAGGAGAAGGTTAAGAAAGAGATTGATTAAATGTTAGTAGTTGGACTAATTTTCCCTGTGGATGAGGCTGCGTGGATCAATCCTATTGTAATCCAGAGAAAGAAGGGTATTGATGACATAAGAGTCTATGTAGATTACAAGAGTTTGAACTCAGTTTGTGTACACGACCCTTTTCCCACCCCTTTTAGTGATGAATTTCGTGATCAAGTGGTAGGAAATTAAGCCTATTCTTTTCAATATGGATTCTCAGGATACCACTAGGTTAGAATTATGGAAGAGGATAAGAGAAATACTACCTTCACTACATAGTGGGGTTCTTTTTCTTATAATGTTATTCCCTTTGGACTGAATAATTCCCCATCCATTTTCTCTCTAACAATTATTGTTGCATTCCGCGACTTTATTCATAAATTTCTTGAAGTGTAGATCGACAACTAAACCATGTACAACCTATTGAAAGAGCACATATGTCTACTATGATTGATGTTTGATCGGTGCAGACAACTGCATATTTATTTTAACCTAAAGAAGTGTATTTTTTGTGTATCATTTGTAAATATTCTAAGCCATATCGTATGTAGGGAAGGAGTGTTAGTTTATCCTGCAAAGGTTGTTGTGATACTAAATATTCCTCCTCCTAGGAGTGTTAAATAGTTATGATCAACGTTGGGTCACACTAGATACTACTGCATATTTGTTGGCCCTTGACCAATTTTTGGGATATCCTTGGTCAATTTTGACCTATTTTGGGACTTCAACAGCCAATCGAAGGAGTGTAAGACAAAGAAGATATCGCGGGATCTCGGTCCCTTTTTGGGTCCTTTTTGGGATTTGGGATTATGTAACGGGTATGGGATGTCGGCCCATGAGTTTACCCATGTTTAGGCCTATTTTGTAAAGTATAAATAGATTCTAAGGCGACGTAGTGAATATAGATGTAGAGAAGTCATTAGGAATAACTAAGTGCTAAAGTTGGATCTGTGTGATCAATATTGTAAGTGCTCGGTGCATACTATGTGAGACTTGCAGAGATGAGTGCAAGTCGTTGTAAGAGGTTGTGGAAGGCTATGTTCTTAGATCTACTCAGGGAAGGAGGATCTAGCGAGATGTGCAGATCTCCTGTCCTATGCAGAGTAAGGTTTTGAGGCTCTGTGCATGTAACCTATTGAAGAAGATAATAAAGAAGAAGAGTTGGTGGACATAGCCCTAGGGTGGGGTTGAATCACGTATATGATGTGTTGCTCTGCTTTGTGCAATGTCTTGATGTGTTTATGTCTTTACTTGCTAATTTATTTGATATAGATAGATAGATCTGTTTATGCTTTGTGCTAATGAGGTATATGGATGTTAGATCTGACTTATATGAATGTGCTTAGTGCTTGAATCTTCTAGATCTGATCTATTCCTTCATGCTAAGTGATGTTAGATGCCAGATTTGGTTGACCATTGCGTTGTACTATGATTAGGGTTTAACTACGATGTAACTAAGAACTGAATATTGATAAATATAACTGTTAAGTTCTTTGTTAAGTGTTACAATCATAGATCTATATCCTAGCTAAGTTTGAAGACACCTGAGTCTTGCAACCACCCCTAACTCTACCTTGGGTGAGATTTCATCTGCTTCGCAGGTGTTGCTGAAAGGGCCAGTAGTTATGGTTTTGTTGGTGCGTTGTTGTAGCGTTGAACCCTGGGTCTGCCCTTGTGCCAACAAATGGTTTCATTGTCGGGACCTAAAACTATAATTGTTGGGAACTGAGGAAGAATAAGTCTTGTACAAAGATCTCCTTACGTATATATGTTGCCCTAGTGCGCAACATTCTACTTGACCTATGAAGCTTTGTGCCAAGAAAAGAGGTCAGATCTGAAGAAAAGATGTAAGACATGAAATCTTTGTTCTCTGAGAAAGGTAAAAATGATAATTTTTAATTTAAGATCTGCAAGCCCTGTGCTCTGATAAAGGTAAGAATAGTGAAAAGTTCTAGATCTGAAAGATTTGTGCTCTGTAGAAGTAAGATAAGTGGAAATTTTTGTTTCTAAAGTATGGATCTAGGTATGTTTGATAGATTATGTCCTAGCTTGAAAACTAGGGCATTAATAGATGAAAGAAGGTTTGATATGCATAGATCTGATAAGAATAGTGAAAGATATGTTATACCTATGCATAGAAAGAATGTTTGGACTAACAAGTGGATGCAGGATCCTAGAAAGAACTATTTGCAAGTTAGCTACTATGACCCTGGTGCGCAGTACAGAAAGAAATGGGAATCATTTAAAAGAAAGAGAGTATTAACCCTATGTTATATTTGCAGATGACCGGGACATCTTGCTAAGGAATGCCCTGGAAGAAGACCTAGTTGTCTTTGTTGCAAAGCTATGGACCATGAAGTATTGGATTGCCCTAGAATGATTTCTAGCCTTGAAGGAATGAACATGAGACAAGAAAACCCTAAGGCAAATCTAGAAATGGAAAAACCACAGAAAGAATCAGAGAAAGTATTGCTACATATAAAAGAAACCCTGAATGACCGTCGACATGTCAGTTTATCAGAAATCTTCAAAAAAAAAGAATGCCTTGAAGAAAGAATAGGAGACTTCGACATTGACTGTGTTATGGATGAGGAAACACAGGTGAATGTCATGACAGAAAGAAATTGGGAAATTTTAGGGAAACCTGCTATGACTCCTTCATTGGGAGGAATAAGTCTATTTAGAGGAAATATGATAAACCTATGTGGAAAGCTCACCCAGATATCTATGAATGCCAATGGAACTTTGCCAGAGGAATATTTTGAGATTGTTAAATTTATTGAGAACAACACCCCATTTACCATGTTACTAGGAAAACCTTAGATTGAAAGAAATCAGGCCAAAATGCAAGAAGAAAAAGAAGTTTTAGCGCAAAAGAAGCAAGATTTAAAATATTTCATGACTAGAAGGATCACACACTTAATTGAAGAACAGAAGAACAGATTGAAGCTATTTAACACTAGAAACCTGGATGTTGAAGTTGCAAGAACACTCAAAGACCCATAGAAGATTGAAGTACCTATTTCGGATAAAGAAGAAGTATCACCCTCGACTCTTAGGAAAGAATCTCAACAACGTGAAGTAACTATGCCAAAAGAAGATAAGAATCAGAATGGAAAAAGGCATACCGAGACGAAGCTCATTGGAAAGAAAGATAGAAAACTAAGTAAGAAGAGAGTTAAGATAGACAAGTTACAGAAGGTTCCAGATGTAACTTTGCAAAAGGAAAATTTGCAAAATTGGAGCTTCGTCGGGATAACAGAGCAACGTCACATGGAACTTCTCCATGGCGAAGGAATATAGTCATTGGGACCAATATAACCATTCGGCTGACCCTCCGAATGGGTAGAAATGCATTTATGGTTCGCCACCAGAACGTTGGACCGCGCCATAACGGACATAATAGATTTAATGAAGGCTTCTCGACCTTTGCAAGCAATCTGTTGCCAAGTTATATATTTAGCCCGTCGCACCATGCATAGAGAACACTTTTACTAATCATGAATTTGAGCCAAAAAACCTGTTGATTTTATACTGTGATCATCGCTTTATTTCCTTCTATCCTATTGCAGTGTCTAAGTTACTCCTCGAACTTGAAGATTTCCAACCATGAGCGTGTATGTCGGACGAGTTCAACACTGCAGAGAGAGTTGTTGAAGAAGTTTTTATTGACCTCATGACTGAACGAGTCATGTCAATGTCTACAAGTGTACAAGCATCATCGATGAGAGGATATAACGCCTCTCTATTGACTTCTCATAGATCGAGGCCATCCCGACCATCAGTAGAGAAGAGAACCAAGAATAAAGATGACCTAGCAAACGTGAAGTTGATTCCATCCATATTGCCCGATTACATCCTGCCTCTGGCTGGTGCGGTGAATCATGATAGTGTGCCAAGAGACTTTGAGTACACTATGGTCACTGTGTACCTCCTGAAGGGGATATGCATAGTTTGAACAGAGCATGACAAGATCACAACGTTGAAGTTCAATGACTTCAACCTTGGATATCAAAATATCTATGGCATGCTTGCCCCATACAAGTACCTAACTATAACTAAAGGGAAGAACTCGAAGATCATCACTCAGTCGTGGACGATGAACCTCGCGCAATTCACCCTGCTGAATGTCATAAAGATCCCACACTTCGGAAGACACCGGGAAGTCAATGCATGTGTCAAGATGCTATTGTTGTGTTACCATGGAATCTACTTATGGATATACCACTGTTTTATAGTTGATCCAATGTTGATCCACAGGATCACAGAACTGAGAATGCAAGGACCCGACCCGCAGGACTTTTATCCAGGAAAAGTCGCAGATCACGCACTTTCATAGAAGATAAAGGATACATATGGCGACGTTGAGAAGGGAACAAGAGGCTACAAGGTAGCTTCCATCCAGAATGGCACAATGCACCTCACATTTCAAATGATAGCCAGAAAGTTAGTAACGAAGAATCGACCTACGCAGGTCACCGTCTTTGTTGTTGACCTCGCAGGGAAATGCGCGGAAGGCCTATAGATGAATTGGGTGAAGTACCTAGTTAACCAGTTGGAACTAGATTGTCAAGAAGCACAAGATCAAGTTTATGAATTTAATTTCAGATGGCTCCTAGTCCTCATTGCATTTGTTTCCTAGGAGATTCCGAAAGGAGCGACCTTCCCCGACATAGAGTTGTTTGAACCATTTGCCACGAATTGGTTCTCTACCCTGTGGTATTCAACTGATATGAACAAACAGTGGCAGCCGAATGTTGTGTTTCATACATACTACCTCTAGCTAAAGAGAGCCATCTAATTCTAGCCTCACATGACTCCGAACACCCTACAAAGGTTCCAACCACTAATGAAGTTCAGTGCAGATCGAAACTTTATATACATTACAACGTGAGAAAATGAACACCAAGAGCAACTCCAATCATATTACAAACTTACAAAAGAACACCTTGAGGAGATCACCAAGGAATGGTCCGCTGACCTCCTTATCCCCACCAATCCCATAGAGATATGTGATATTGATAGCCTAGAGGAGACTCATAAAGAATAGAATACACCTGAAACTAGCAGACAGAGGAAGATTGAGGAGGTCCAAAACTTAAGCAACACCTTAGTGAAGACTGCTTCCATGTCACCTAACCGAGGGGGTGGTGATGAAGTAGAAGTTGAACAGAGACCAGGTGAAGCAACATTGCCTAGAGACGAGGTTGACCCTTTGAATAAGAGGAATTCCCCCCCCCGAAACCTTCTTCCCGGAAGAAATCAAAAGCCTCCATGACAAATATGTAGATTGTCCTCACCTCTGATGATTTTGACTTCATCATAGCTGACCTCAGCGATGCTTCACTGGAGATAGAAGAGAAACAAGGAGCGAAGCAGGAAGAAATGTATGATAATATTGAAGTTGAACTCTAAGGGGTACAATAGGCCCTTCAGGCCAGCTGCGCAGTCTCAACTGCGCCCCTTCCATTGGGAGAACCAGAGTTGGGAGATGAGCCAACCCAACTCCACCGACTAGCTAAGACAGTCAAAGCTTTCCTTCGAAGAGCACAAGAGGAAATAGAACAAGCCACCCAGGCTTTGACGCAAGTGCAAGGAGTACTTATAGAGCAATGTCGAGCTGCGGAACGGAAAAATATTACTCTTCAAGCAAAATTTGATGAAGAAAAAGCACAACTACAACAAGGAAAAGAACAGTTTCTTGCAGAGTAACTCGAAGTGAAAGAAGCGGTCAACACATCACTTCATTCTATGACAATCATAGAAATAAATGCAGAGGATTAGGTCACACAACAAGTAGAGAAACTCATAGAAGTTATCCATAAGATACATCAATGCATAGCAGACTTAGAGCTTCACACAGTGCCTGAGACCCCATAGGATGTAAGGGATCAAAGAGAAGAAACTGCTTGAAGCGCAATTGAGAGAATAAAATCCCTTGCTATGGAATGTAAGAAACTTATTGATCACAATGCCTAGACCTATGAGAAACTCACTGAGAATCAATAACTGAAGGCACTGGAGTCGCAACTCCAAGAGGTGAAGTATCAAGCCAAAACGATACAAGTGCAGTTGAAGCCCCTGTCAGTTGTGGAAAGAATGAAGCAATCCCAAGATCAGTGCACTGCCCAACAGAAGATCCACACTATCTAGAGCATAGTTATGGAAGTAACTCAGAGGATCCAACCTGTACAAGATAAGGCTTACTAATTTTTCATAGAGGTAGAAGGCCGAGGAGGAGAACTGGAGCAGGTTGTCACTGTAGTTGAATAATTCCTGGAGGGACCTGTCAACGATGAAGTCATCCAAGAGTTCATTGAACTGGAGGCCAAGGCACAACAGAAAGTCAAAGAATATCAACCTAGGCTCGAGGATTTTGAAGCAGAATTATCCATATCAGAGTGACTTGAGATGAGTCACAGGTGAATGTTGGGGGCATGTTGGCCCTTGACCAAGTTTTGGTAGATCCTTGGTCAAGCTTGACCTATTTTGGGACTTCAATAGCGTGTCGAAGGAGGAGCGCAAGACGAAGCAGAGATCATGGGATATCGACCCCTTTTTGGGTCATTTTTGGGATTTGGGATTATGTAATGGGTATAGGATGTCGGCCCATGGGTTTACCCATATTTAGGCCTATTTTTTAAAGTATAAATAGATGCTAAGGCGACGTAGTGAATATATATGTTGAGAAGTCATAAGGAATAACTAAGTGCTAAAGTTGGATCTGTGTGATAAATATTGTAAGTGCTTTGTGCATACTATGTGAGACTTGCAAAGATGAGTGAAAGTCATTGTAAGAGGCTATGGAAGGTTGTGTGCTTAGATCTACTTGGGGAAGGAGGATCTAGCGAGATGCGCAGATCTCTTGTCCTATGCAGAGTAAGGTTTTGAGGCTCTGTGCATGTAACATATTGAAGAAGTTAATAAATAAGAAGAGTTGGTTGATGTAGCCCCAAGGTGGGGGTGAACCACGTATATGTTGTGTTGCTTTGCTTTGTGTGATGTCTCAATGTGTTTATGTCTTTACTTTCTAAGTTCTTTGATATAGATAGATAGATATATTTATGATTTGTGCTAATGAGGTATATGGATGTTAGATCTGACTTATATGAATGTGCTTAGTGCTTGAATCAGCTAGATCTGATTTGTTCCTTCGTGCTAAGTGTTGTTAGATGCCAAATTTGGTTGAACACTACGTTTTACTGTGATTAGGATTTAACTGCGCTGTAACTAAGAACTGGATATTGATAAATATAACTGCTAAGTACTCTGTTAAGTGTTACAATCATGGATCTGTGTCCTAGAAAAGGTTGCAGGCACTTGAGTCCTGCAACCACCCTTGCCTCTACCTCGGGTGAGACTTCATCTGCTTCATAGGTGTTTCTGAAAGGGTCTATAGTTAGGGTTTTGTTGGCGCACTTTTGTAGCGTTGAACCCTAGGTCTACCGTTGTGCCAACAATATTTATCATAAATTATGCAATCGTCACTGCCCCAATGGAGAAGTTGTTGAAGAAATTGGAAGCCTTCAGCTGGAAGCCATAGTGTGATCAAGTCTTTGATACCATGAAAGAGAAGTTTAGTACTGCCCTTATTCTGATCTTTCCAAATTTGAATAGGAATTCCATGTACACCTAGATCATCCCATCTACTTTTATAGAAGGAATCTTTATCAAGTTGAGCGCAACTACACTACCACTGAAAGGGAAGTTTTGGCAATGGTTTATTCTTTGCAAAATTTTAGACATTATTTTTTAGGAGGCCAATTAAAATTCTTTATTGATCATTCCACTTTGAAATATCTGGTTAATAATCCTGTGTTAGAATGTAGAATTTGTAGATGGTTTTTACTATTTCAGGAGTTTTCCTTTGAATTCATTTTCAAGCCAGGAAAATTACATTTTGCCCCCATTTTATCTATGTCAATTAGAATCAGACAAGAGTGGCAGAGTTTTTGATGACCAATTCCATGATATAGATATATTTAGAATTGAGGATATCCCTGATTACCTTTCATACATTTCCTTGTTTCTCACTATTGGTACTGTCAGGCTGCTAAATTAAAGATTTTAATGTCCTGAAACACTGAATTGTCAAACCAGGGTAAGTAAACTTAGAGCTGCTACATTGTATGCGAAAGTAAGATTCTACTTCCTATCTAAAGACTATTCTTAAAAGAAAACACAAACTCACTCTGAGAAACTGAATCCTAATGACTATCCTGAAACTTATCATCTCCTATTTAATTCATCATCAGAAAACAGTCCTATGCTTAAATGCTGGTGCTGCTATTTCCACTCAAAATGTGATTTCTCACAACTATCTACCACTATCTTCAATCATCTAATCCTCACCGTATTTATTTAAGCCATAACAGAAAGATTATTTCCTAAAATGCTTGTAATCTAAGCATTGGAAATAAATCTAAATTTATCTACACAGGAAAACAAAGAAATATCCTACTTACCCTACTGGTACCGGAAGCTTCCTCTAATTGAATTGCAACCTAACTATCCTAACTAAGCAGAGTAAATAACTATCCTAACCAAAACAAAATACATTCAAACTCTAAGTTATGTGCATATTGAAAACTGGAAACGATATAGTTGAAGAAGAATTAAGCAGAATCTAAACAAGTTAATTCCAAAACTCTAAGTTAACATGCATGCGAATACTACAGTACCAAAATAAACTAAATCTAAGACAGAGAAAAGCAACGACTTGAACCTGTTTGGCGGGTCCAACCAAAAGGTACAAACGCCGAAAGGAAGAACCGCAACTACTTATATCATTCTACGCAAACATTGTGTATACTTCATGCTCCATTTACTCATAAAACTAACTCAAATCAGACGATAGTAAAGTAACATAACGCAACAACAAATTGTATTCAGAAATGTGTATCATAACATAACATCACCTACGTTCCATAGGAGTGATATTTTGTTTATATATATCCTCCTCAATAATAGTTTAAAGCAAAAATACATTAATTCAAACGGATCCCCAGATCCGAAGATAACTCGAAATCAGTTTAGAAAACGGTCTTCACATCTTCGTGACACGTAGTGTCACGAAGTGTGAATCATGAAATATTAACAGCTCAGTTCTATAATTGTGCCTTCAATCATCATATGAGTGATGACTCCATCTGTCATGTAAATCGCACTGTCTCCCACTCTGGCCATAACGCACGAATCTTTAGCAGCTTCGTTGGTATCTCCACGGGGTGCGAGCTGGTACCTGGTACTGGAAAATCCTGTTTCAAAAATAGAAATAGTACCTAACTCAAGCCACATTAGTTTCAATATTAATTTAAAGCATCAAAATACATAAAAATAACTTGAAACGTAAAAATACCTTGAGTAACCCCATCGAGTGGTAAAGAGCTGTCAACTGTGTCAAAACAAGGCCAAAAGGAGTGGTACTGGGTATGGAAGTAGAGGTCTTTGTGATATAATATAGGCAAAAACATGATCAAAACTGGAGACCAACATGCCCCCAAACTGAAGTGTTTGCCTGTCCTCAGGCAACAAAAAGTCAAAGACTGATAGCAATCAGAGCGTTGCAGCGGCTGCAACCAACATTTGTAACCTCTCCTGTTTCTTCATATTTCTGATTTCTTTCTTGAGGACTCGGTTGATTATAATATTCTTTTTGGCAGTCTTCTGTAGTTTCCTGTTCCTTTGGAAAAGACCCTTATTCCTTTGTTTTAATCTATCAATTTTGGACAAGAGATTAGTCACCCTGACTTTCATGAGTTCATTCTCTGTTTTTATATGTCGATCCAATACAGTGTACTCATGTAGTTTCTCTTTCAACCTGTTATTCCTGCTTTCTAGTCTTGCTACCATTGGTTTCAAGGATTGACTGGAGGATATTTCACAGTAGGTTTCAAATGTTTGACCATGTCCTGGTTGTGGTTGAGGACTAGATGCATGAGTGAACTTGTCTGGGCTTTGAGCAGGGGTGTTAACTCTATCGGAATGATGATCTGGACTGAGTTCAGGAGTGAACTCATCTGGAATTCGTTCATAGGTGTCAACTAGATTTGGACGATCTGGACTGAGTTCAGAGGTGTCAACTAGATCAGGATTGTCAAGTGGACTAGGTTCAAGAGTGAATTCTCTTTGTATCCGAGTAGGGGTACCTGTTGGTACTTGAATTGGATCATTCTTCTTAACTCCTTTGGGCACAGTGGCCTACCGATCCACTTTTTGGGTTTTTCGAATTAATTGGGACAGAGTCCAAGTCATTTTCGAGGGCTCTGGAGCCTCCTCATGATCATCCACGCTTTCTAACCTCTCCTGTGGTGGGTAACTGGGCACAGAGGTATCCATACCGGACAATGTGCTTTTACATTTCCGTTTTGGATTTCTCCTAGGTTTGTCAGTCAACTCTGCCAGTTCTTCCACGTCAATTATGTTCTCAGTAGCTAGGGACGAGCTCAGGATTTCAACATGTGCCTCTGTAGGAGTAGTATTCTTCATAGTTTCATTATTGGTTTCCACTCCATCAGACCCATGAGCATCATATGAATGTTTTGAATCAGGGTCTCTAGTACTGGCTTCAATTGTGCTGTCGGGTATGTTCTTAGGTTTAGCACAGACTTTGGTCAGGGTTTTAACCCTCTTTTTCCTAGCATTCAACTTCTTCTGTGGGGTAACAGGCTTAACACTTCGATCTTTAGACTTGGCAGAGGCTAGGGTTTTTATAGTGAACATATCCCAAGTTTCTTGCTTCTTGGATAGTGTAGACTTAATCAAGATCTTAACAAGACCAAAATGAAATAGTCTTCCACGGAAATCTTTGGCCTTTCGTACCTGTTCGGCCATCATTTTTAAAATTTTCAATAGAAAGAAGGGTATGTTCAACAGATGATTACCTTTAAAGTGTAACAGGAGTCGGGCATGGCAGGGAAATACGATGGTGTATCGTCCTTCACACGTGAGGTAACGCTGGAGGATGGCTAACAATTGAGCCCACTATGGTTCCAACCATGACCGCGATGTTCCCTCGGACCACTTTGTTTCCCGGTACTATGGTTTCAACAGTTGTGTACATAGATTTTTATCAACCGGCTGACCCTTTTTCCATCTCTGACCGGTGGTGGGCAGTTGGATTGCCTCTGAAATAAATTTCTCCATGACTTCAAACTCGAGCTCGCCCACTTTAGAGAACCCACCCTCAAAATGCAGAGCAAACTGAAGCGTAATTGCATCATTACATCCATCGAATTTCTTCAGAAACGGCTCCCAATCTGCTTTCTTAAAAATATCTTTGGTTGCCTCATACTCCGGAAGGGCCTCTAAGTTTGCGTATGTCTCCGGTTCATGGCGATTTTCCACCATGGTTCTACTTGATATCACAGGGAAGGTCTATGTGTGAGCAGCGAAATTTGGATGAGGGCGACGAAGGAAGAGAATGTGATGAAGGATGTAGTCGGGAGGAAAATCATTGGAGAACATTTGAATTGTCGTGGGGATCGATGGTGTGTATAAAAATGATGATAACCGTACATGAGTGCAGAGTGTTATCATATACGGGTCATGTCGAATTCAGCGCCGGTGATGTTGTTCATTTTTATGGTATGAAATGTTGAGGTGGGTTGGTTCATTCAGTATAGGTCGTGGGTATGATTAAAGATTATGGAGTAAACAAGGCATCCTTAGTTCAAACTATTAATATGTAAATTAATACAGTAAATCAACATGAACTAAGCATACCTGAGTTAAGTTACCTATCCCCATTGTTATGCAAGTCCTGCTGTAGAATTTTTCTTTTGAAGTCAAGTCTGGATTTGAAGGGCGCAAAAATTGCAATTGCTCTTGTATTTATGATGACCACTGTAGATGATGAACTCTGTGCTGGTACTGACTGGTACTGATTGGTACCGATGAAACACTCAGGAATCTGCAGAGAAATTTTACACAATAATATCCTGCTGAGAAAAACTTCCTATTTATAACAACAACTATCTGATGATGATTCCTGAACCTAGCTTTTGTTCTGTCTTGAAAAAGATCAACTGAAATCATGTCTTCAACAACTTCAAAGCTCTACCCATGGTACAATTCTGGTTTGTGTGAATGGATGTTCTGGAGTCAAACACAAACAGAAATCATCGGATTACCGACCATTAATGAATGTCGTTAACCGATGCGAGATGACCCACCAGTGATGTCAATGGGCCTCAAGGTACCTACAACACATTCTAACAGGTGCGAATAGAGGTGTTGGTGTCGAGTCACCTGTAGGATCTATCAACCAAGAGACATTGGTGTATTCCCAGGGTTGTCAGTAAGGACATCTACCATTGAGGCATGCAGAGTCTAGGGTGCTAAATAATCTCTAGTCTCTGCTCCAGATAAGGTGTTGATGTCGATGGAGTGAGATTTGTTGGAAGGTGGACCTTAATGTATTCCACATCATCCAACACGAGTACAGATAGAAACCTTGCAGACATAAATTTTTTGAAATAGTAATCACTTACTTGTGGATTTTATGAGCCCAAGTTAGTACATGCTCATTGCTTCCTCATATTTGGAGAGTCTGAGGAAATGACAAAAGAAGACTCTAAGGGGGTTTATTTCCCATAATAATTCACCAGGTCTGGTAAATAATAATCCTTCCTGGTAAATGCTCCTTTCATACTTTAATGAGCAGTCAAAGGGAGCAAACAAGCTCAAATTTATTTGTTTCAAAACAAGTCAGTTATATTGATAAGAAAATTTCATGAAATAAAACAGTCTTACCTTCTTACCTGTTGCAAGAGAGTGCTAAAGTTCAGTTCTGTACTTGCTTTGAAAAACCTGTAAAACTGAAAATAAAATATCAACATATCCAAAGAAAAAGAAAATAAATGTTTTTTTATTTATTTATTTATTATTATTTGATTTTTTTTTCTTTTCTGCTAAAAATCTATTATTTACAGAATTTTAAAACAGTATGAATGATCAAAGATCAGCAGGAGGAGAAGACTCTTCTCCCACTATCTTTAGTTCTGTTTTCTTGGCCACTTCCTATAAGAAATCATCTTTTGACAAGGGTTTATTGTACACTTTCAATCGATGTCCATTTACTACAAAGGAGTTCTGAGAATCATCTATGGTTTTAATCCTGACAGAACCGTTATCAAAAACAGTTTGTACTTCATAAGGTCCCAACCATCTTGTTGTAAGTTTCCCTTTGAAAGTTTTGTATTTCGAATCGAAAAGTAGTGCCCAATCCCCTAGTTGAAAATGCTTTTTCTTGATGTATTTGTCATGCCACTTGCTGCGTTGACTTTGCACAATGATGGTCCTTTGGAGAGCATCATGTCTCACTTCTCCCAATTCATTAAGTTGCATGACCCTCTGTTTCTGTGCTTCACTCAAATCCAACCCCAACTCTGCTGCTAGGCGGAATGTATGGATTTGAAATTCTATGGGGAGGAGAATTTGCTTACCAAATACCAACTCGTAAGGAGTACCACCGGTGGTATTTCTCCATGTAGTTCTGTATGCCCATAAAGCTTCTGGAAGCCTATCTGCCCAATCTTTATGATGTAAGTGTATGGTTTTGGTCAGAATTGCTTCTAGAACTTTGTTTGTAGATTCCACTTGCCCATTGGCTTGTGGATGGTATGGAGAGGACTTACAGTGTTTGATCCCATATTTGTCAGTGAGTTCTTTCATCAATTTGGAAGTAAATTGAGCACCTTGGTCGGTGACAATCTCTCGTGGAACACCGAAGTGGGTGAAGATCTCTTCATACATAAGCTCAATCATTGATTTCTCAGTTGCTTGATATAGGGCTTTCGCCTCTACCCACTTGGTCACAAAATCTGTGCACACCAAGATGTACTTCTTCTTTCTTGACATTGGAGCAATTGGCCCTACAAAATCTAGTGCCCATTTATCGAATGGTTCAA